>JANHGC010003138.1:87042-98184 GCA_027560395.1 Boaedon fuliginosus | reverse complement strand
TCTGGAAATAATAATAATAATAATAATAATAATAATAATAATGATGATGATGATGATGATGATGATGATGATGATGAATGATGATGGTGGTGATAGGCTTCCCAAGCTGACATAGGGTCTCTTGCTTGAGTAGGGGGTTAGAGTAGAGGACCCAAGGTCCTTACCAATCATATGTTCTAAGATTGAATGTCAAGGCTTCTTCCTCGCCATGCTTTGGTGGAAAAGCTTCTTTCTTCCCTTCCCTCCCTGCTCATCCTTTCTGCCCAGCGCTCCACTCCTCCTCTTTCTACAGCCCATAAGTATTTATCCAAGGTTTTCAGTTGTACCTCAAAAAATGAACATGAAAGTTCTCTTGATTAGACTCACCACACTCGGCCACCCGTTTTTAACTACCCCTTGTGCCACACAGCCAATCATTCCAGACAGCGGCTCCTGAAAACAAGCCTCTCCCAGTCCATAGCATTTGTCTAACCGGTCAGTTTTACTGGCAGTTTCCCTTTTCCTTTCCAGGCCTTGATGAATGCATGAGAAACCACCTGAAACTCCAGAATATTGATTTCCTTCCAGAATCCACAGTGATGCAGTTATAGCTGTTACTCCAATATCATCTGTCCCCATACAGAAGAGCAGAAAGGGAAAATTGGCAGTCAGTTTGATAAATCTTGGAAATTGTTCTGTCACATTGCTAATCTGTGCTCCTGAGAGACAAACTTGTTTCAGGAGATGTTGGGTTTATTGTCATCTCTCGTTTTCATTCCACACTGAAGGGAATCAGCGACTTCCAAGCCAGCCTTTTTGCAGGATGAAGCTGGACTCCCTCTGCCCTTCAGGGATCCACTCTCCTGACTCCCTTTCTGGGGTCTCTTTCCTCAACTGAAGATTGAGAACCTCTTTTTTGGGTGAGGGTTGGAATTTGATCCTGAATTCCAGGGTACAAAATTCTTTCTCACTTTCTCATTCCTGGCTGTCCTTCTTGTCTCTTTTTTACAGACACACACACACACCAGTTCCTGTTATTATACCTCTGTTAGTTCCTCCAGCATGCCTTTGCTCTCTATGATGACCTGTCAGATGGTCACTCATTGTTCCCAGCTGTCTTCTCCTTCAGGCATCAGAACCTGCATTTGCTGCAAAGGACTCCTTAGTTTGCTTAGCAGTTGGAGATGCCCACCATCAGCCTTGCAGTCCCCCTGGAGAGTGTCCTCCTCCCTCTAGTTTCTCTTGGGCTGAGGAAACACGCAGGGCAATCTCAAGGCAGAGCCTATTCCTTCTCTAGGAATGCAGAGGAACACCGTTTCCTCCCCCTGGCTCTAGCTCATGCTTTGCACAGCCCTCCTTCCCCCCCAAAGGACTGGATCTATGCAGGGTGCCCTTATGTATCCTGCGGTACAGGCATGACTGCCTGCCTGAAGCTCTACCAAGTGCTGTAGGTTAAGGTGCTAGTCCTGTGGATCCTTGTTTGGGAAGCGGTCCCCTGTTGCAAGCATGGAGACATTGGGAACTCAGCAGAAACATGCAGTCCTCGGCAATTTATTTATTTGTTTGTTTGTTTGTTTTGATTTATACCCTGCCTCTCTTCCCCAGTCAAGGGGAACTTGAGGCGGCTTACAACATTTTAAAATATATTACATACAATATAATATGTTAAAATTACTAATTTTTCCATTCATACTACAATCACAAACCATCCAAGGGAAAGGGGGAAGGGGGTAGGGAAGGGGAAGAAGGGAGGGGGAGCATCAATTCCAGGCCTGCCTACAGAGCCAGGTCTTGGTGGCCCTGCGGAAGGCCAGCAAATTGGAAGGCGTTCTAATCTCCACGGGGAGTTGGTTCCAAAGGGCCGGTGCTGCCACAGAGAAGACCTCAACTCGGGGACCCGCCAGCCGACGCTGTTTAGTTGATGGGACCCTTGACAGGCCGACTCTGTGGGATCTAACCGGGTGCTGGGAGGCATGAGGTGGCAGAAGGCGGTCTTGATGGTCCACATTCCCTCATTTTGGAAATCAGTCCTGATTTCAGATCAGAAAGAACGGCAGATCTTTCGCAGGATAAGGCATGGAGCCATGCTGTGATTTGCTGCCCTTCACGTAACCAGCGGTGCCAGTGAGAAGAGCTATATTTAGATGAGAAAGCCCTCTTCTGCTCGGCCTCATCTGCAATGTTTCCAGGGCGCTGCTGAAACTGTATCCAGCCGGGCGCCCTTGAAGAAGGCAAGCCCGATTCTGGGGAGCGGGGGAACAGAGAGGTGATTAGAAGCTCCCCCGTGCAAAAGCCTGGCTGGCATCAGGCGGGCTGACCAGCATCATGGGGGCCATTGGCATGATCTGATATGCTTCCAGGCAGCTCTGCCATCCTTTGGCGTAGCTCTACCCCTGGGTTACCCCCAAACTGCCGAGTGCTGTGTCTGATAGCAGGCGGGGTCCGTGAGAAGAAGCCACATCAAGCTCCAGCCTCCCTTGGGTTGATCGAGGCAGAATTTCCAGGCTCAGCAAAGGGAGCCACAGTCTGCTCCCTTTCTCTGTTGCACCTCCTTTCTCAGCAGAGAACACAGAGACCTGGGGAGGGCGCAGGCAGAGACCTGTAGAGTGATCCAAGCATTATGGAAAGGGAAAGTGGTCCCAAGCCATTACTCGGGCAGAGCAAAGCCCAGGTCAGCTGGGTGGAAATCCTGCGCTGGGACCTCTCTGCGATGTCCACAGGGCAAGAGCAGTGGGCTGTGCTCAGCTAGAATGCAGCCATCATCCTTCCAAGCAGCCCCTCGACCTCCTTTGGCAAAGATGCCGACACCCCTCGTCTGTGTATTTAGGAGCTCAGGAACGCGGGGTGAACAGTGCCAGGTGGGCAATTGCCCAGAGCAGCCTCAGCATGGCAGGAGAGGCCCCTGGGCTCCCCACCCGGCAGCCCTGACCACCCTGGGAGTCCGGGGTCAGTCTCTGCCCATCAAGATCTCCTCCCAGGTTGCATTTTGGGGTCTCCTCCGACTAGGGCAGTGGCAGCAGAAGGGGGCAGCCTAAGTGCTTCCTTGCTTGTTTCCCCACTTAATCGATTGGATCTGTGGCCATGCAGAATATTCCGTTTCCTAGGAGACTGTAGAAAGGAGAGCAAATGAACTGCAAGAACTCTTTTGCTGGGCTAGAAGCTTCCCTGATGAAAATTAACACAACAAGAATAAATGCCAAAGGAAGCTAAAAATAGCCTGTCCTGAGTCTGCTCAGCTCCTCGACGCGGCAGCCTGACACAAACCGGGGCCTCCCCCCTCCGTTTGGCTGAGACCGAACACCAGGGCTTATTCAACAGGCTGACATGTCCACGAAGTCTAGAATTAAAACAATAATTAATATCCAATCAAAGCTATTTATTAAAAACTATTAAAGGCTCACAGCGTGCAGCGCAATCACATAACCATTTGGCATTCAGTGGCAGAACAGTCAAAAGCTCTTCAACTAATGCATCTTAATGGCACCAGGCCTTACCCAACCATCCACCCAAGAAGGGGCTATTTGTGTCCTATGCAGATCCCTCTGTTTTCCTCCTGCTGAAGAGCACAGGGCCGAACTCCCGGCGCTTCCTTCCAGCTTGACTGGGACGATTGTTCTACCAGCTCAGTTTAATGGTAGCCCAGTCCAGGGGGCCCAATCATTCCATGGCCTGAGAGCGAAAGATTGCAAAAGGCTTAACAGGGAGCTCTGCTTCTTTCTTGCCCAGGAAGAAGTTGTGGCTTAGAGAGCTTCCCAGGCAGACGACCTCCTGCAAAAAAACCCTGTTCATCAATATCAGGTTCCAGCCATCTTTGCCTACCTCTAGAATTTCACTAGAAAAACAGTGCATAACATAAGAATGTGTTACAATTGTATCATCATATATTATCATTGTAAGAAACATAAGAAATATTTCCTCTTCTAAACAGATGAGCAGGAGATGCTGGTTGCAAATCATGGGTTGCTTTCACTTACTGAGCCGAAGGTGAGGGTGGAGATGCAATTAGGAAGGCTTAGAAAGCCTGCCTCAAAGCCATCAGGATCGGAGGGTCCTTCAAGCTCAACCTGCCTGACAGAGTGACAGACACGCCCAGGTCCTTCTCAGGCGCACCTCAGTGCCTCAGAGCCAGGCCAAGGGCTTGTCGATGCTGGGAGAAACCCTGTCAGGCTTTCTACCCTCTAGACTCAAGGCCCGTGGGCCGAATCCGGGCCAGGGGGTGCTTAGATCTGGTCTGCGGGGCTGCCCTGGAAACGGCGAAGGACCGGCCTGCGGTGCCTCTGCCAGTGAAAACGGAGCTCGGGGGGTTATATTTGATTAGTCTCATGAATCTGATTTTGAGCGTGTTAATTTTAATGTTATGTTTTACACGTTTTATAACAGTATATATAACAGTAAGACGATTTCTATTTATTTTTATAGCATTATTTTACGGTTAACTTCAATCATGAGAACCAGAAAACTCTGGAGCTGAGAACTGAGGATGCCAAGGATTGTGACGAATGGGTAGCAGCTATCAGTCATGCCAGGTAAGGACCTCTGGCAGAACTGCCTCCCCAGGACGGCGCCTGGCAGGCTGAGCCTGCGGGAGGGAGAGCAGCCGGAGGGAAGGGCTGCGCCGTGCGGTCTCCCGTTATCTGAGGGCTCCCAAAGGGGCCGCAGTTCAGTACCGGGCCTCAGCCCCAGTTTGAGTACCCCTGACTTAGAGCGCCTTCCTTGAGTTTTGGAGCCTGTCTCCTGAGAAGGAGCCAGGCAGGCTTCCCTGGGGAAGGGAAGGGGAAACAGGAGCTACAGCTGCCTTCTTCAGACCCCCGAGTGATCCAGGCACCGTTGAGAGCTCTCCTCTAACTTCTCAAATCCAGAAGACCTCTGAATGGTGGGCAGCTTATTGGCAAGGAGAAGCTGGATACAAACGCTTTCAGCTGGGCTTCGGTCAGGATGAGGCGGTTGCACTCGGTGGGCAAATGGCTGCTGAACGCTGGGATCCAGCAAAGAGCCTCCGGCTGCCCATTGTGCCCGTGTGCACAACAGAAGTGCAGAAGGTTATTTTCAGAGACTTCCCAGCATTTGTTTCTATTTTCAAAAGTCATATTCATGGTTACAAATGTAATATTTAAATGTTCTTCCTCCATTGCCTCTTTTTATACTCTTTCTTCTGATGAAGAATTCTGGGAAACTTAAAAGCTTTGTGGCATGCATCTGTCTTGCTGTAAACGAGAGCCCTGGAAGTTGAAAAGAAACAGTCAAAACAATTTAGGGACAATTTAAAGAATTTAGGAAGGAAGATTCCATTCTGTACAAAGATTTCCCCCTTAGCCATCAGAAATAAACACACAGCATTTTTCTTTGTCACGGGGGCTGCCTGCTGCCTGCAATTGGTGGAGGATGTGCAGTGCTTTTTTGTAGCTAATTCCCAGAAGTTTCCCAAAAAAAATTGGGGCGGGGGAGGTAACTGCTGTTTGGTTGTTTCAGTTGTTTCCCCCTCTGTCCTTGTATTGTGACCTTGGGCAGCTGTGAGATGCTGCAATCAAAGATAAAATTTCATCCTTGACATTTGCATATTGGTTCTTCTTCTCTACCTTTAAATATGCTGTTTATTTTCCTGGACTTTTAATTAACAATTAAAATAAAGAGGGAATAATGACACTTTTGTCTCACAAAGGAATTTTGATGCTGTGGAATCTTTGACTATTATGTTCGACAAATATCCTGAAAATTCCTTTGACCTCAGATTAAAGCTGGTCCCACCCATGAAAAGTACATTCTGCCTTAATCTCTTTAAGAAAAAAGAATGCTCCTCCTAAAATTCACCTCTTCCTGGAAAATCGTAATTATAAAAAGCAGCAGGAAGGAGCCAAATAAACGTATTGTCTGGGAATAACTATTTACTTTAAATTTCGGGGCCAGTTAAAGGGCAGCTGACCGTCTGGCTGAACGCGTCTTCTTTGAAAAATCCTGGAGAGTGGAGGAGGAGCCAGCCGCGGAAGGAGGCTTCCAGAGGGGGATCAGAGGATCCAGGGAAGGCTGCCCAGCTCACCATTTATGAGTCTAAGCAGCACAGAAGAATAAAAAGCAAAAAGGTTCCAAATCAAGGGAAAACAATAATGCCAAGTTGGCCTCCTCAGGCAGTCCAGGCTATTAATAGTCCCTATTTTGGCCATACCTAATCTCTGGCCCCAGGCTCCCCCTGGAAACCGGCTGTCCATGGTGGGAGCAGAGTGGGGCAGCACCTGGAAGGACCGGTCCAGTTTCTCAGTTCCCTGTAATGCAGCTTGAATCACTTCACTTTCTACTGAGCTTGTGGATTGCGCTATGCTGTGGTTTCCTTGGTTATGGTTATCTGAATGAGCCACATCCTGGCTGAATGCACATGCCACACTAAGTAAAGCCCCTTCCTGTACTGGCTTTGTGCGATGCATAAACCAGCCTTAACCAACCAATTCAGCTGTGCCCATCACCTCTGGGACCCATGCCTATTAGGCCCCAAGGGTCCTGTGCTTTGCCTCAGTGTCACAGTGGGAATTCAGTGCCAAAATACCTAATAAATGTAATGTGACTTTGAGTATTTAAATCAGTAACAAGGCTGAACATGATGAAATACAAGTATGCCAAAGGGGGGACTGGGCCAGAATCTATCCTGCATCCCCTTCTGTGATGTTGCTGCACATGACCATGGAGGCTGGAGAAAACAATATAAAGGCATCACACAACACAACTCTGCAGGCGCGATGAAGAAGGGCGGAGCTCCTGGGCAGAGGGAACCAAAGCGCAAAGCTTGATCAAGTAGATCAACTTCGATGAAAGAAGAACTCACCCCCTTGGCCTTCTGGACCTCCTCCCAATCTTTCTTTCTTGAGGTTTCACAGAACTTCCTGTTTGTTTGGTCACCAGAAAGTTGAGCCTTGACATCCAAAACCACCAAAGAACAAAGAAAATGGGAGAGAAGCCCAGCAAGTTCCCTTGCAAGGCAACTAACTGGTTCCTCCACCTCGAAGCCAGATCAATTATTTATTTCAAGCAAAATAAAGCCCCTTGAAGGGACTTGGGGGGTTCTAGTACAACCCCCTGCTCAAGCAGGAGAGCCTATCCTATTTCAGACAAGTGACTGTCCAGTCTTTTCTTAAAACCCTCCAGTGATGAAGCACCTACAACTTCTGAAGCCAAGCTGTCCCACTGGTTAATTGTCCTCACTGTCAGGCAATTTCTCCTCAATTCCAAGTTGCTTTTCTCCTTCATTAGTTTCCATCTATTGTTTCTTGTCTTGCCTTCTGGTGCTTTAGAAAATAAGTTGACCCCCTCTTCTTTGTGGCAGCCCCTCAAATACTGGAATACTGCTACAATGTCCCACCTAGTCCTCTAGACTGGCCATACCCAATTCCTGCAACTGTTCTTCATGCTTAGGCCATTAATCTTTTTAATTGCTCTTCTTTGCACTTTTTCCAAAGTCCCAACATCTTTATTGCAATGTGGTGACGAAAACTACAGTGTTCCAGGTGGGGACTTACTAAGGCTTTATAAAGCAGCACTAATGCTTCATGTGATTTTGATTCTATGCCTCTGGTTATGCAATCAAGAATTGCATTAGCTTTTTTGGCGGCGGCTGCACACGGCTGGCTCATGTTTCAGTGATTGTCCGCCAGGACTCCAAGGTCCCTCTCATAGTTTCTCTTTTGAGTCAGGTTTCGCCTACTCTGTACTCGTCCCTTTGGTTTTTCTGCCTAGGTGTAAAACCTGATTTTCTCCACATTCAATTTCATGTTGTTGGATGGGGCTCATTGTTCAAGTCTGTCAAGATCTTTTTGGATCCGGAGCTTGTCTTCTGGGCTGCTGGCTACTCCGGCCAGCTTAGTGTCATCTGCAAATCTGACAATTTCCCCTTCTGCACTTCCTCTGGCAGTGTATATCGGGTTTGCCTTTCTAGTGGTCTCATCCCATTGCTGCTTCCTTCTCTTTCCCAACCACTACTATTCAAAGGTGTTTTTCACAAGACCTCCTGCTAAGCCATGGCCTGCTTCGTACCCCTCTTCATTTTGCTTCTCAGGTTTTTGAACTTGTCTCTATTACATTTCATTTTGCTGTTTCCATCCAATTCCTCCAACTCCTCAAGGTCAGTTTGAATTTTATTTGTTTTCCAAGATACCTGCACCCAATTTTCTGTTACCTTCAACGGCTTCATCCCGGTGATTAATAAAAATGCTGGTACTTTCCTTATGTTTAATGAAGAAATGTTAATCATTTTCCCATAAATTCTAATTTCATCCAGACCCATTTAATAATTTGATGATCAAAATATTGTGCACTTGCAGTAGTCATAATATAATTTGATAGTCTACTAATTAATCCTTTGACTTTCTGTTCTCAGATGTCAGATCTAGTTCTCCAGATCTCCTTTCTGAAGTTATGGCTGGCATTTGTCCACCTCCAGTTGTCTGGCACCTCAACCATTTCCCAGATTTTCTCAAAGGTTCAGTCAAACACTAATTCCCAGGAACTTATTGGGAAAAAAATAATATCCTCCTAAAAAATATATTAAAGTCAAAAGTAGTATTTCCACCAGCTTGTTATCAGTCTCATGCTTCATCTTGCTTTTTACAGTTGCAGTTCACAGACAAATCCTTTCCTGTTGGGGAAGATTACACCAAAATAGGAGTTTAGTAAAAGTAAAGATAAAGATTTCCCATTTCAGACTCCAGGGGGCAGTGCTCATTTCTGTTTCTTAGCTGAGGGAGCCAGCAGTGTCTGAAGAGCCTTCTGTGGTCATGAGACTGGCATGTAGCCGAGGTGCCCAGGATGCTGTTACCTTCCCATTGAAGTGGTACCTATTTATCTACTTGCATTTGCATGCTTTTGAACTGCTAGGTGGGCAGGAGCTGGGGCAAGGAACGGGAGCTCCCCCCATCTCACAGTGACTGAGTCTCAAACCCCTGGCTGTCAGTTCACAAGCTTAGCATCTTTAACCACTGAACCATCACATCTCGGATAGGAATTAATTAATTCTCCTTTTTCCTTTACCTGCTATCATTTTGCTATCATATAGTTCTTTATTCTGAATAAATCTTAAAAAGACCTTTTCCCATCACTTCATTCTGACTTTCACAATCTTTCCAGTTTTGGACCGTCTGCATTTTCTGTTCCTTGGCAGTTTGGTTCCCTTTTCGTTTCAAAGTATTTCTTATGTTTGTCATGCAGCCAGGCTGGTTTCTTTAGAAGTCTTCCTTTTGCCTGTAATTGTGCTTTTCGTATCTCCTTTGGGGGATCCCTCACTTGCTTTTTCATTCGCTCTATCAACATGGGCACTGACTTAACATTTGGTATCAATCAGATTGCTCCGTTGATCAAGATTGGTCTTCCTGAAATCCCAAAATATGTGACTGACAGTTCAGCCTTTATTTCTCTTACACTTAAGAACTCCAGCATGAGACTGACACTTTTCCAGAATGTCCCTACTATTTTCAGTTCCTTAATTAAATATTTTTATAAAATCAGGTGCTAGTGATCCTCTTGTACCTCTATTCACCTTTTGAAAGAAAATGTCACCTGCAAGACCCATCAGAAACCTTGTGGAAAGAGACTTGTCCTCAAACTTTTGAAAGGGTCATGCAACAATTGTCAGGCTAAATCAAGTCTCCAGTTCCAGTCTTCCCTTAAAGTATTCTCTTTACGCTCTTTGGAAAGAATTTTCTCCTTCACTTATTTTTTATTCCACCTGATGCAGGTTATAGCACTGCTAAGTTCATTCACCTGGATATCTGAATAGAGATGGATATTTTTAATATAAAGAAAAAGGTCTCCCCTCTATGATTTCTGTTCTTTTTTAATTATGAAGAGCATCCAGAAGGTTCAGCTGGTGCAGAAGGCAGCGGTGTGGGCAGCTGTTGGGGCCCCTCGGGTGGCCCATGTTGCAACACTGGCCCAAGAGCTTCATTGGCTGCCAGTTTGCCTCTGGGTCCAATTCACGGAGTTGGTTATCCCCTTTAAAGCCCTTCATGGCCCGGCTCCAGACTGAGAACCAGTGTAAGGACCTGCCTCAGCTACCTTCTCAAGAAAGTAAAACTCTCGTAGTGGTTTGCATTTCAAAAGGAACTTTTACTGAGAGAAAGTGATTGCAGAGAAGTCAGGCGGAGTCTGTAATTCGGTGGGAAGCGTTAGGCTAAATTTCTTCTTCAACCCCACCCCCACCCCAATACCCATGTCCATCTGTAGCCAATAACATGCCGCAAAGGTGTTTTGGAAACTCCAAAGCTGCTTCCCTTCTGTCCTTCAGCGATCCATTCTTCACTCTCTTGCTTAGTAGTTCAAAGTCTGTGAGGGCCTCGACGTTTTTCTGCCTCCAGGGAAAGTGACTGTCATTTATGTCTCTTGTTCCTAGCTGTCTTTTGTTTCTTTCATTCTGTCTCTTTTTGCTTACGGGCTGTTGTCTCTGCCAGGCCTGCTTGTAGCACCTCCATGGTTTGATCCGATGAATCTCCTGGTCTGAGCTTAAGGTTGGCCGTCCATTGCTCCAATCTCCCACTTTTCCTCAACTGCTGCCAGCAAAGGGATCATCAGCAAAGCTCACAAATCAGATGCCTCAGAGGAGCAGATCTTGTGGGCACCAGTGCAACAGCATGTACAAGGGTACAACAATTTTTGTCACACTGACTAGAATGATAGGTTATTGTACACACTGTCGATACTGCTACAATTTTACACCTGCTTCAGAATAGTCCACAATATGCCGAGATTAGCCAAGAATGTATTGTCCCTGTAAAGTGGTGGGTCAGGGGTCTATCCTGGAAACCTACCAGTTAATGCCACTGGTCTCTCAGTTTTCCTCTGTTTCTGCTTGCTGACTTATATTCCTCTTCTTGCGGTTTGTAGTGGCATCTGCTTATTTACTGGGCCATTCTGCTCTTAGGACACACTTTGCAAACAGCAGCTACTTTGTCAAAATGTTTTTTTTAATTTTTTCTTACATATTCAAAATATTTCACAAATTGGACTTTGTGTTTACAAAATTATATGTGTTATATAATAATTATACATTATCTTTAAGTTCATATACAGTTACATCTTATCTTATTCTCATTATTTAACTATGCATATATCTATCTTATATCTTATCATAGTCTTAATACTTTAGTTGCGCAAAAACAATCAATTCCTCATCTTTACATACATCTTCAA
>JANHGC010003138.1:57349-70644 GCA_027560395.1 Boaedon fuliginosus | reverse complement strand
GGGAAGGGAGGGGGGTTTTGTGGGGGCTTCGTCTTCCTTTGCTTTGGGAGAACAGACTCCCGTGATCCCTGTCCCTGAGGCCCCAGATGGAGAAGCTCAGAGCCAGGGAAACCCCCGGGTCCCACACAGCCTTGCCCAGAAGAAGCTGAAGGTTCCCAGTTTTGGTCACTGGAAACTCACTGCTGCAATCTCCATTTCTACTTGCCTGCCAGGACCCTGACCCAGGATGACCCCGGAGACAACCAGATCACCCTGGAAGAGATTCTGCAAATGGTAATGTCTTCTGGGGTCCCCAAGTGGCTCACAAAGAAGCCTGTGTTAGTTTGGTTTGGAGCCCATTGCATTTCGAAGCCAACTCTGGGCTCAATCGTCCACAACGCGAGTCCAGTATGACCTGTGTAACAATGCAATTGTGAAGGTTGGCCTAAAGTTGAAGAGTTCTGGATTGTTGGTGGGGGGGGGTTGTTGTCTTCTAGCCACCTTGGAAGGGAAGGTGGGAAGGTGAAGTCCAAACCCTGTGAGGTAGGTTGGGCCACCCAGCTGGCTTTTATACCTAAGGCAGGACTAGAACTCACCGTCTCCCAGTGATCAGCCAAAGGTCGCTCCATGGGGTTCCATGGCTAAGGCAGCACTAGCACTCACGGTCTCCTGCTTTCTAGCCTGGCACCTTAACCACTAGACTAGACTGCGTTGGCACCAGCACGGGAGGGACAGAAGCACTTTGGGGGAGCATCTGAGGGCCATTTGTTTATAACACCCAACTTGATCGGGCACCTCCTTTGATCCATTCCTACGGAAGGGTGGAGCTGAGAAGATTAAGGAGCATAATGGGTGCCTTAAGGCTTCTCTGCATGGCCCCCAAATGAGGCCAGGTCAGCCTATGTTGGAGATGCTCTGAAGAAGAGCACCGGGTTCTTCCTGCCGGCCCAGGAGCCGGGATAAGAGACAGAGACTTCTTGCCATGTGCTCCTCTTGCCAGCCCTGTGGATCCTGTCTGCCAAGCACTGGGGGAAGAGCGCCAGAGAGCCTGGCATCTCTCCTGGGCTGAGCGGCATTTCCCTCTTTGGACTAATCTCCTCTTGGTCCAAAGAACGACTTGCCTGCAATATCTCTCTGTCGATGGGTTGAGTTAACAGGAGGAAGACTCTATCTCTTTGGGGTTCCTGGCCTGGGCCCCAATAATGGGAAGAGGCTGAGTCGGTCAGGATCCAGATCCCTCTGGCCCAGTGTCTCTGAGCAGGTTCTTTTGGCTCACTTTCATCTGGGGATCCCTCTCCAAGCAGCCCCTTCTTTTCCTATTCCAGGCTACGGTGGTCAAGGCAGAACCCTTTGAAAACCATTCGGCTTTGGAAATAGCTGAGCAGCTCACCTTATTGGATCACCTGGTCTTCAAAACGATCCCCTATGAGTGAGTACTGAGCTGCAGCCAAGATGAAAGATGCAAAACTGCATTCAGCGGTGGGGGGGGTGTCCTGTGGGCAAATACAGGTCGGAACAAAGATGAAGATGAATGTGTCGTAGACATCTGTCACGCCCATCACATCCATGGGGCTTGTGGGAATAAGTCTGCCTCCCCCCACCCCGTCTGCTTGCAAAGACGCCCATCTCCTCAAGAGCTTCCTGTGCAGGACAAGGTGGGCCAGGCAGGGAGGAATTCTGGAGAGGGCCCAGCTCACCCCGAGGCCTCTTGTTTTCAGAGAATTCTTTGGACAAGGCTGGATGAAGGTGGAAAAGAACGAGCGGACACCCTACATCCTGATGAACACAAAGCACTTCAATGACGTGAGTGTCACCGCTGTGGGTCCAAGTCTCCGGGGGGCGGGGGTTGCAGGGGCAGCTCAGAATTCAGGGCACAGACTTTGCCCGTTTGCAGAACATGCGGTGACAGGGACCCTTCCTCCTCCTCTTGCTTGTCCAGATCCACCTTATCCTAAGGGGAAGTTGAAGTCCCCCGTTACCATTGTCACGTGCTTCCTGCACACCTTCACTAACTAATGAGCAAGACTGTTGTCTAGTCCCTTTGTTTGGTCACGTTCCGTAAGATCACGGCTGTCGTTGAGCCCCTTTAGGGTCCTGGCTGGGGCCGGGGCAGGCCACGGACCCTGAAAGACCCACCAGAATGCGTGGCTGACCCAGCAGAAGCTCTGCATGCCACTCTGGGCCGGAGCCCTTGGAGGAGCAGGGCAGGCGTCTTCCCAGTGCCCCACGCTCCTTCCTCCAGGAAAGGGATCTGCTCCTGGGCATTTCATGGAGTTGGGTTGGGGTTTGCAACATCATCAAGAATAACAATATTTAGCTGCCATTTCTAAAAAAAAATAGAGAAACTCTGATGTTGAAATTTTAATTATGTTTTTGTGCATTTGAAGTATTTTAAGCCCCTTTTGCCTCAAAGGCAAATTAAACACAGTTTACATAAATTGTACTGGAATGCAAGTTCAGGAAATGTTGTGTGCACACACCTCTGCAAAACCAGCCTGCCCCCACATCTGTGCCCCCCTCCAAGGCCGCTGCCCCCTGTGAGTCAGAAGCTGCCTTTGCCGGGGGGGGGGGATTGCTGACCCTTCCCTGCTGCTCCCCTCCCCTCTGCCCTGGCTCTGCAGCCTCCCCATCCAGAGGAACTGCCTTCCTTCTCTAACTGGAGGTGCTGCTGGGGCAAAAGTGCCTTCACTCCTCATTTGGATTTTAGTCCCGAAAGTCCTCCCTTTTTGTCCAAGATAGGTGTGAAAAAGAGGATTTTCACAGATCTTTATTCATGAGAAGCACCTACAACTTATGGACCTATAAAGTGCAACACTGGGCAAATAAAATAAGTTTAAAATAGATCATAGAAATATAGTAAAAAGCATATAACTAAATTGGATTAAATCTAGATGCCATTCGCCCAGGATCGGCCCAGGTCAACGGCACCTTCTCTCGTCAGCATGGCGTCTCCCTCCGGCTGTGTTGAAGGGTCTCGTCTGGGCAGCAGCCCACGTGGGATGGATTCCTCAGCTCCACATTCAGGCGCAGGCTCTCCTCTAGGGAAGCCCCATCACCTTAGATTGTCCTTTGGTCTTCCTACCCCGGTGCATACTTTAGCCAGCAATTTCCACGCAGGGCAGGTGGCAGGCAGTTGCACGGTTGTGCCCAGAACTGGCGTCTTCTGCTGCGGGCAGAGAAGATGAGGGGCAGCCTTGCCCACCAGCCCGTGTTTGAGCTTCCCTCCACCTGGTCTCCCACTTTCTCTTTGGGGGCTTTTCTTATCGTTTGGGGCTGCACACAAACACTTCCAGGGTGTGTAATGTCCGCCCTCCGCTCCCTGATGACCCCTGCAGATCAGCAACCTGATCGCCTCCGAGATCCTCCGCAATGAGGACATGGCTGCTCGGGTGAGCACGATCGAGAAGTGGGTGGCTGTGGCTGACATTTGCCGGTGCCTGCACGACTACAACGCCGTTCTGGAGATCACCTCGGCCTTCAACCGCAGTGCCATCTTCCGCCTGAAGAAGACTTGGATGAAGGTGTCAAAGCCGGTGAGGAGCCCCCTGCCAAAGCTGCACAATTGGGATGGGGGTCTTGGAAAGGGGCTTGGGCCATGGAGGCCTTTCTGCAAGCACACATTCCCCCGTTTTTCTGGAAATTAGATCCTAACTGTGTGTTTACCCACTTCGGGAAGCCTAGCTGGCTGGATTTTAAGCCCCTTCGCAGCTTTGGGTTATTGTGTCTTTCTGGAAAGAGCAGCACCGTCTGCCCCACTGGGCATGGTTTTAAGGGTGCTGTTTACCAGCCGGGGTGTCCCTCCTGGCTTCAAAATTGTGGTCCCAAAGAGAGAGGTTGCAAGAGGGGTGGCTTTACGTCTTCAGCTGCCCAGAAAACAGGCCGTGATCCATCTTCCTCAGCCTCCACTGAGTTGCCCTGTCCCTGAGAGTTGTGAAAGCCGACCCGCCCTCCCGTTGCTCCCACCAGCAGCATCTGTGTGGCTCAACGGCTCCTCCAGCTCTTGCCAGTGTTCCCACCCTGCTGGTGCAGCTGGTTCCCACCCAGCTGGTGCAGGGTGTCTAATGGTCCTTGTCTGGTGCTGATCCTTATAAAGACCATTGGCTTCATTTGGGGCCCACGAGACTTTCCCCATTTCTTCATTTCCCCATCTGGGCTGCCCTCCCCCTCAATGGGGCTTATCCAGGGCTGGCCATGAGCTCCCCTCTCCCCTCCCAGAGCAGAATTCACCTGGCCATTCCAGTTGCTCTTTCCCTGAGCACAACGATGCCAAGAGCGACCAGAGCCAAACTGCTTCAGAGCCAAACTGCTTCAGGCTCCTCATCGTGGCAGGATAACCCCCACCTGCAGGGCCTTGGTCGCTTTCTGCCCACAAAGCCTGTACCGAAAAGGAGGGGGGTGTCTTTGACCTCCAAGGACTCTGTTAGCCATTGCATTCCCCCCTTACTTCTTCCACTTCCTGGACTCCTTATTTGGTTGGGGCTCCTTAGTGCTCTCTGAGCTGGGTCGGTTTCTTGCAGACGTTTCATCACCCAACTAGGTAACCTCATCAGTGCGCATCGATGCTAGGTAACAACGGGTGTTCTTTGGTCATCAGGCTCTGCAGGGCCGCCATGGGCTCAAAACGCACCCCTCCCCAGTGAGTCATCGGCCTTTCCTTCGAGCACCCCTGACTCCCCCTAGGAAGCCCCTTTGGCCCAGGCTCCCTTCCCCCTTTTGCCCCTCTAACGCTTCCTTTCTTCCCAGACCAAAGCTGTGATTGATAAGCTGCAACGGCTGGTGTCTTCGGAAGGACGGTTTAAAAATTTGAGGGAAGCCTTGAAAAAGTAAGTGGCCTCTGCTGCTCACGCATGTGGGTGGGAGGGCAGGAGGCTCTCGCCCAGCCTGACAGCTGGCAGAGTCCAGGAGAGGAGAGCAAAGGGGCAGGCTGCACCCAGCCCTGCCCACGTAGACCCTGCCACTGCAAGAGCCGGACGCGTGGCCAGCAGGGGGCTGAGGGGTGGCAGGTAGGGGAGCTCCGCCTGTGCCATCGGGTGCCCCACCCAGCTGCCTTGGCAGGGAGGGGGGTTGTCAGGCCTTGGGGTGCCTCTGACCCAGCAGGGTCCAGTCCCGCTGTGGCAGCTGCTGAGGCAGAGCAGGCCACCTCAGGTAGTCCTGCTCCACCCCAAACAGCGGAGGAAAGGAAGAGATGAGTGGAGTTTCCCATACCTTTGGGTGTGCCCCATTAACTGCTCGTCTGCCTCATTTCCAGAGGGAGTCGGGGAGACTTTGCAAAAAGCATGTAAAATCTAGGGTTTTAAGCTACAGAGTTTCAGACTTTCCCACTTCTAAAGGTGGGGAGCTTGGAGAGGGTTTGCAGGGGGAGTTGCCCAGGGCTGTGGGGGTAGCTGGAGGGGCTGCATGGCCTTCATCCCTGCGCTGGAAGGTAGTGGCAGCAGTGAGTGACATCCACCTGGGGATTCCAGAAGATTATTTCAGCCTCGGTGACTAAAGCAAAATTCTGCAGACAAGCAAATCCTGACTTGATTTGCAGCTTAGACGTGACCAAAAGTACCGGGCTAACGTGAGGCAAACCCCTCTTCCTGGGGCCAATTCTCCTGACTCAGAGGAAATGTGAAAATGTAATTGTATGTAAAGGGACCCAAGAGACCATTTTTCAGGAGGTGGAGGCCTTTGTCTTTGTCCTGCCAGCTGAGTTTCTCTTTCCTGCCTCTCAGTTGTGACCCGCCTTGTGTCCCTTACCTGGGCATGTACCTCACGGACCTGGCGTGCATTGAGGAGGGCACTCCCAATTACACTGAGGACGGCCTGGTGAACTTCTCCAAAATGAGGATGGTGAGCTCCCTGGCAGGGGCACTGAATCGCCCTCCCCTTGACCAGCTGCCTGCCTGACCTTGCCATAACACCCCCCAGCATGGTGCCCATGCTCCCCAAGCCTGGTCCTTCTCCCTGGGACCCTCGCCTGCTCTTTGGTGACCTTTGGGCACAGGGGCCTCTTTCCTCTCTCCCCGTAGATCTCCCACATCATCCGAGAGATCCGGCAGTTTCAGCAGACGGCCTACAAGATCGAGCATCAGGCCAAGGTAGGATCCTGGGGCTGCTCAGCTCCCTGCGCAAGGAGAGGGTGTGGGTGTGGGAGAAAGAACCACCATTGGGGGGGGGACCATGTGGCCACATGGCAGAGGCAGGCCTTTGTGTTCGTGGGGCACAGGCTCTCCCTGAACTCTCGGGGTAGCATGTCCTGGAAGAGAAACTCGGGGGGGGGGGCAGAGTCCTGCTTTGGGCACATGGTTCCTTCAGTGGCATAAAGCAGACAAGCCCCCAGCCCAGCCAGCTGCCAACGAAGTCTCAACTTTCTTCCTGCTGCCTTTCCTGAAAAGAGTGAGGTGAAAGACGTGGCCTCCCCAGTTGGGCTTCTTCTCCTCTCCCAACGTGCCCACGGGAGCCCCGTCTCAGGCCCCCGTTTCCTGCCTCTCAGCTCCTGAAGGGCTGCTGCCAACTAACACAGGGAGGATCCTCTGGGAGACCCTCTTGGCCCAGCCTTGTTCACTCTCCCCACCGACTGGCACTGGGGCGCATGCCCCCTGGAGCCCACAGCCCCTTCTGCCCCTTCTCTTCTCTCTCTTCCAGGTCACTCAGTACCTACTAGATCAGTCGTTTGTGATGGATGAAGAGGGTCTCTACGATGCCTCTCTGAAGATAGAGCCAAAGCTCCCCACCTAAGAACACAGCAGCTGCACCCACCAGCCCAGGACATGGGGATGTGTCTTGCCTCTGTTTCTCGACTTCCCTCCCACGGCCTTCCCCCCTTCCCTCAATCCTTGCACTGTCAACAGGCAGGCCTGGCTTTGATCAAGCCCATTTTCTTCTTTGTTGACTCTTAGGAGCAACTGGACTGGAGGGATTCAGGACTGGGGCACCGAGTTGCCCCACTCGCCCTGGAGCCCCCGTTTCCTTGGCTTCTATACTCTGGCCCTGAGCTCCCGTAGTGTGGAAAACTCAGCCCCCAACTGAGCTACTCTGGGTGTCTTCAGCTTCTCCAGAGCAGCTTTGAGGGTTTCCATTTTGCCAGGATCGTTGTGTTCTCTTCAGGCCCAAGGCAGGCAGGGAGGCACCCGTGGTTGGCTTTCCTGCAGCTGGTTCACACCTCCCGTCCATATTGGGAAAGCATCTCTTTGGGGGCACAGAGCTCGTCCAAGGTTCCTGGAGCTGGTTGGCTCGTGCGAAGAGAGCTCAGGACCTCCCTGTGGGGCTCTGGGCCTGGGATGGCAGGCCTGGGGGGTGGGGGGAGGGTAAAGGCCACTTGGACTTCCTGCCTTAGGCCCTGAAAGGGGGAGGCCCTCCGTCCCTTTGAGCAATTCTGTTGCATCCCCCACTTTGGCGCTTCTGTCTGTATGCTTCGTTGTAGACATAGTGACATGTCTTAGTAACCTGACGTACAATTAGAGGGGGAAATGGCCAGGTGTTTTTATTACATATACTGTAATCCTGTCTAACCACTTGCTAGCAGGAATATAGTAATGTAGTGCTTATTCTGTGAATATTATCATGTATTTTTTACAGTGTACAGTGTATAAACCCAAGTGAATTTTTGACTAGCAGGCATGCTCTATGGGAACTGAATTCAGAAACCTTTTGCTGTAAGCAATACCCTCTGGTATGAGAATTGTCTTTCAAGACCTGAAATATTTCAACCTGCAGCTTATTTGGAAAAGAAAATTTCCATTTTTTGTAAAAATATATGTTTCCTGATTACCTCTTGCTAATAAATTTATTCTATCTCAGGGTGAACCATGGCTTTGGACATGTTTGCAGACCAGCAAGCAGGCTAGAGAGGCAGGTTTTCAAAAGGGAAAAATAGGAAGTGGGTGGGGAGAGATATGTAGCACAGCCCATTTCAATTGGGGGCCTGGAGGAGGGTTTTGGATTGCCGATAAAGAGGTGGACACCTCACCATCTGCATGTGAAGCTCTAGGAGAGCCAAGGGGGCTGCGGTGGCTCACATGGTAAGACGCTGGGTCTGTGCACCACTGAGGTCAACAGCTCAGCAGCTCGATTCCCTTGAGTGGCGGCTTGATTCCCGTGAGCGAATAAACAAGAAAGGAGCCTCCTCGACTACCTACCAGCATTTAGGCGAAAAAATTCCTTTTGCAGAGGCAGCCAGCCCCCTTGGTGATCCCTGGCTAACACGTGCCATACGCTAAATAAATAAATAAGCCACAGAAGAGCAAACACATCCCTAGTTTTCAGACAGTGGGATACTCATCTCTTTCTGGAAAACCTTCATCTACTGCTTTAGAAACCAGTGGATTGAGACCCACTCTGGCCTGTTTGCGGGATCGCAGGACCCTGTCCCTGTTTCCACCTGCAGCCTCCACTTCCACCCCACTCCCAGCCACCGGGATTCCTCCAAATGGAGCTTCTTTGACTCCCAGGAGGACAAACTGGCAGCTGGTTCACCAGCAGGGCAGCCTGTTGAGCAGCTCTTCTCACCACCAAGAGAAAAACATTCCAACATTGGACCAGAAATCCCCTATTTTACAGCCACACCACCTCAAAGCCCTCTCGAACCAGGTTCAGTAAGGATGAAACTATGGGTAGAATCTATCAATCAGATTAAAGCTGGAAGGGACCTTGGAGGTCTTCTAGTCCATCCCCCTGCTCAAGCTGGAGACTCTATACCCACCTCATGCGTGTGCACAGAAACTGCAAGAGCAGATGATCCCAATAAACGATTCCCTTCCATTCCATCCCTCCTCCCATGACCAGTCCAGCTCCAGCCAATGTGAGGCTGTCAAGGTGTTTTGGGAATGCTGAGGTGTTTGGGATGGTAGAATTCCACTCTCAGGGTAAACAACCTTTAATGCCTGGCACGAACCCGGTTCCATGCTGATCTGCTTTACTTTACCTGTCATATTCCCCTCCCCACACAGAATTCATAGTTTATTACCCATTTATCGCCCCCACTTCCTCCCCCCCCCCAGTTCTTGGTAGGGTGGCATCAAGGCACCAAGGAGAAACATTTGACATGCCACACACCTGGCTTCTTGAGAAGGTGGAGACCAACGCCCTCCCTCAAGGATGCATTCAGCACTGCCAGCACCTCCTGCACGACCGAGGCTAGCTGGGAAGGGCATGCATCTAAGCAACAGGTGATCAAGCTCACAGCCCCAAGGACCCCATCCATTTCCTCAGGTCCAGCAGGGACAAATTATTCTTGGATAATCAGGCAAGACTGGATCCCAGGATCCTCCAAGCATCTGGCATCCAACTGAAAGCAAATCTGAGTGATTTTATCTGACAAATAAACTCCTATTCTAGGCAATGACCAAACCCCCTGTAGGACCATGCAGCAGATTCTCAGGAATGATCTCCAATTCCAAGGCTTTCAAGTGAGGACCTCTGGCAAGTTGGACAACCTGCGAGTGTGTTAGACATACAGTTGACTTCCAAGCCTGAACATTGGTTCAATTATCTTTAGTGTGCAGGTAATCCTTTACGAATGTAATGGAGCCTGCCAATTACATTCGTAACCTGAGGATTCATCGGACGAACATAGCAACTCCCTGCTTTCGCCCATGCATTCGCTAATCAAATGTGCAGGCCGTTAAGTGCACATGAGGTGGGGAAGGTCATGGGGAGGCCTAGCGATGGAAAAGACCACCTGCTTCAGGCCACCCAGGGGGGGGCGGTTCTACTGCAACTTCAAACAGTTGCTAAGTGAACTATTGTAACTCGAGGATTACCTGTATTTTTGCAAAAATGATGGCATCCACTACATTTTGTAGGCTTTTGGACCTGAAAACAATTGGAGACACTTTAAAATCTGATCACATTTATTGCATGCATATTTGTCTTCACACGAAGTAGCTTACAAGCTAAAGCTGGGTTGTCTTGCACGCCTAGTCTCAGTCTGGCACTAGGGAGCCTGTGCCCGTCGTTCTAGGCGTGCTTTAGAGGGAGCCTGAGGACTGCCCACCACTTCACCCAAACGAATTGCTTTGTGCTGTTCAAGAAGGAGCCAAGTATACAGACTCCAAAGCACCCTCAGTCTCGCCTTATGCTAGATTTTGTGCAGCTCCTTGAGGGACCACAAGTGACCAGGTCTGCTCCGGAGCTTCCTTGGGGGGGGGGGTCCAGGGATGTGCGGGGAAGTGCTTAGACATTCTGCAGCTACTTCACAGTCGTCTTCTCCCCAAGTAGATTCTGGAGTGTTTTGCAGAATAGCGTCCGAGGCTTTTGAGGTTAGCCTCCAAGAGAGGCAGCTACACTCTCAATTGTTATTCTGTCATGAACGTCTATCACGGGTTCCATGGAACAATTTGAAAATGCACTGCTTTAATGTACCAATGTGAGGCTGGAATCTCAGTCAGTTCACAATTCTTTTGAAAAACCTTGTTTTCTGAAACTGTTTTCATTTTTAGTATCTTTGCAGAAGTTGCGGTTCTGTTTCTTTCCCCCCCCTCTAACAACTCCCTGACATTCTTTGTGAAGTTACTTCCTGAGATTGTTGTATTACTTGGCATTTCCACCATTTGTTTTGACATCCAATTTGTTTTCTTCAGTTTCTTCATCTTTGACATTCTTTTCACTGTCATCCTTAACAAATGCTTTGATTTCATTCACACATCTTCTGGTTCCCTACGAGTAAGATTCAGGACTTTAAAACGATTCCCAATGTTCTCTTGAAGACGTTGGCAATACAGCCATGCTCTTCACCAGGCCCTTGGTGAGGGAGCGCAAGGCCCCCTCGCTTCATTGCATCTGCTCTTTCACACCTTTTAGGGTTTATAGGTTCTGTTGTTAATTCCTTTGACCATGTTGTCAGGCAGCACACAAGTTGTACAAACCACTAGTTATTATTATCACATTGTGGAACTGATTGGCTTTCTTCTGCAACTTCAGTTTGATTTGGAACTTGTACATGAGCAGCTTGTGATGTGTTTCACAGTCAGCACCTGGCTGGGTTTTTGCTCTTACAACTGAGCTCTTCTACTTCCTGTGGGCCAATAATATAATCAGTTTGATTTTTCTGTTTGCTATATGGTGTCAGCAGAGCTGGACCCCCACCTCTTTGTGGCAGTTCTGAGCAGGGGTTGGACTAGAAGATCTCCAAGGTCCCTTCTGTCTATATTCACAAGTGCCTTCTAATAAAATTTATCAAATAATCAAAACACTTTCTTGTCGTCGTCCCCCCACTCTGAGTAGTCTGACAGAAAGTAACCACCCATAATTTCCCCTGATGCTTAATATGGCAGTTTGCAGTAGTTTCATTTCATCTTTCTGTGGGCTGAGCTTCCCCATGATCCTGCTTCTTACGTTTCACTGTAATTCTGTCTTTGCAATTTTCAGACCTTTTCTTCTATGGCATCATCAGCACCTCTAGTCACCCCAAAGGCTTTCATCGAGCCATGTTGCAGACACCGTTAGCGCCCTGGAAAATCCTCAGTTCTTCCTCGGCATCTGGAGGGCTATAAGACCCCAGAAGCCACCAGCCAAGCGCCCGCCCTCTGTTCTTTTCTATTCCCCATCCGGTTTCTTTGATCCAGGCCCAGGAGTGGCTTATGCGGCCTTCTCTCATGCAACATGAACGGCCACTTTTGCCACAAAAGGGACCTTCCGGCCCCCCGCATCTGCTTCTATTGTTACTATGATTATGACTATTATTTGGCACGTTAGCCAGGGATCACTGAGGTAACTGGCTACCTCCGTGAAAGGATTCCTGTGGTGCTCCTTTACCTACAGGACGGCTGAATGCTGGTAGGCCATCGGGGGAGGTTCCCTTCTTGTCCCCACGTGGTTTATTTGCTCATGGGAATCGAGCTGCTGATCTCAGGGGTGCGGAGGCCCAGTGTCTTACCATGCGAGCCCCGCATCTATCAGGGTGCCCCATAATGGGGGCTGCTGGCTTTAGCTGGGCGGCTGGGATGACCTTCGGGCCTTGGGCGACCCTGCTGAGAGACACTCTTGGCATACAGCCCGGCCTTCCTCCCCTGTCCCCCTCAAGCAGGCTCTTAGTGGGTTACTTTATTGAATTGCTGGGAGTACCTCCAAGTACTTTTAAGCCATTCCCAACAGTTTTCTCCAGCAAGGTAATTCAGAAGCCATTTTTCCCCAGTTACCCTTTCCGCCAGTGTGGCTTTCAGGGGGAGGAAGGCCGGCTCTGACCGCCTCTTCCCTTCCTTCAAAAGGCAGCGGGACTCTTGGTTTTGCCTTTGAAACCCTTTTGCTTCTCATCCCAGAAGCTCCTTCAGTTCCAGAGAGTCCAGAGCTGCTTTCGGGGAAGGCACCTTTGGGAAAGCAAAGCCCCCTCGTTCCTGTGGCTTGTTTTGGGTTCCAGCTCATCCTTCGGCCAGGAGTTCGGGAGCCTCCGCAAGCCGCGCTCCAGCCCGGACCCCGCGCTTCCCCCCCCCCCGAGGGGCGCCTCTTCCCCGGCCCAGCTGCCTTGGACGGCTGTCCCGCGCGGCCCGCCCGCCTCCGTGGGGTCTTGGGGGCAACCCGCAACCTCCTTCCCTCGCCGGATCGGCCCCGCCCCGGCCCGCGGGAGAGCAGCCTCCGGGGCGCAGGAAGGGGCGGAGGCAGCGCCCGGGCCGCCCCGCGCCTCGCCTGCCCGGGGAGCTGCCCAGCCGCCCCGCCACTTCCGAAGACGCCGCTCCAGCGCCCAGGATGGCCCCGCGGGCGCTGCCGCTCTTGGTCCTCTGCGCCGGCCTGGGACTCGGCCTCTGCGCCGCCAGCAGCAGCCGCCCCCGCGGCTCCGCCACAGGTACGCGGGAGCAGCCGGCCCTCCGGCAGGGCAGGGCAGGGCTCGGCGGCCCCCAAGGCAGGGGAGCCGCGGCTTCCCCGAAGGGGCGGCGGCGCACGCCCGGCCCGCCCCGACCTGCGCTTTTCTCCCAGCAGGCGAGCAGCTGTTCAAGGCGTGGGCCGCGCAGGTAAGCCCGCAGCCCCGGGGGCGCCCTTCGGCCCCGCCACGCGCGCCGAGCGGGGCGCATTGGGGAGGGGAGGCCGGGGGGGCCGCCCGTCCAGCCGGGTCCCAGCGCCGGTGGGGGATTCCAGGCGGGCGGCGTCCCGGGACCCCCGCCCTCCTGCTGGCGCCCGGCAAATCCCGGCCTCGCTTTCGCTTTCGCTTCGGCGCTGCAGCACCGGCGGGAGTACCGCTCCGAGGAGGAGTTCCGGCACCGGCTGCGGATCTTCCTGGACCACAAGCAGAAGATCGACAAGCACAACGCGGGCAACTCCAGCTTCCGAAGTAGGGGCGCTGCCCCCCCCCGTTCCTGTTGGCGGGCAAGACCAATGCCCCCCCCCCGTGGGAGCCCCCCCTG
>JANHGC010003138.1:38354-49485 GCA_027560395.1 Boaedon fuliginosus | reverse complement strand
TGATATTTTTTTATTGTGAAATATTGTATCTTTTATCGTAGTTACCTGCCTCAAGTTCCCCTTGACCGGGGAAATGAGGCAGGGTATAAATCAAATAAATAAATAAATGCTGCCCAGGGAGGACATGCTGCAGGCTCCTTCTGTTAAGCCTTGCCACCTTTGGGACCCAGGAAGGGTGCCAATAGTTGGGAGTCCCCCCTGTGGTGGTTTTGTTGTGTACTTAGATGTCATTTTATCATTTGTATTTATTCTTTTTGATTTATTGTGTGTTTGTGTTATGTCCCACCTACACTATTTGGTCAACCTTAAATTTTTTAAAATAAATATCCATTTGCATCATCATGGCATCCAGGGAGGGCTCAAAGGCAAAATGTGTTCCATGAATTTACAAGAGCTATTTAATCCGAGTTTAGGTGCAGGATGTTAGTGGGGTGTTGAAGCCCCCTTAGAATTCTTCCAGAGTTTACTGACCATGAATCCAGGTCAATAAATATGTTTTATTTAATGATATATTAAATAATAAATATTTTAAAAAACATAAATATGCTGCCAATGAATCTAGAGAAGAGGTTTCTGGACACTAGAGACGGCGTACTGATTTTTTTCCATAAAATGCTGGCATATGGTAGCAATTGAGTAGTATCTGGTATTGTACGTTTTTCTCAGAACTGAAGTAGCTGTGGAATGAGCACATAATAGCACAGGTTCTTAAAATATTCAGACACATGTCTGTAATTACACCAAAATAGTGGCAAAAGGGGCATCTTGTTGGGTTCAGTACCTTGTGCTGTGTCTGACTGGCTTCTACGGGTTCTGTCGTTATGACTGGCTAAAGTCTAAACTTACCCATTTTTGCAGGGGATTTATCTTCAGAAAGATGAATTGCCTTGATGACTGCACAGCAGGATACATGGGCGGAACCAAACCTCTGGCCTTGAAGGACAAGAAAATCAATTCTTCTTTGGAAAAACAAAGTGGTATTAAAAATAAGCAAACCAAAATTAATGTGCTGTTTGAAACCACACTGAAAGTTCAAGAAGGAAAACAAGAGCATTCAAATGATCAACTTGCCAAGAATTTAGATTGTTTTATCTCTTCTGTGAAAGAAGGTGATGCAGACTGCAAAGTGGGGGCATCTGAGATCCTGACCCCAGACCATAATTGTTCAAACAACTCATTTATTGACCTTACTGATATTTGGGAAGACATGGAGGACTTTGAAACAACTGGACCACAGAAAATATGTCCACAACAGTCTGAATCATTTCAAGATAAGCTGTCTGTAAACAATAGAAAGACTGCAAAAAGCCCCCCTATCAGCAAGTCGAAGATTTCTAGCACAGGAAGAGAGAATGAAAAATGTAACGATGTTTATATTTGTACAAACAGGAAAACACAAACACTTCATAAGGAACAAGAGGGAGGCAGCCTGCCTGCTCTTCGTCTTGACCCTTCAAGTTCCAGTCAGAGAAATTTTTCAAATGGAGAACATGAAGAGGAGAAGTCTTTGGAAAGTCTCCAGACAGGGGAAAAAGAAAAATCTTGGACTGGTAAACGCTATTTTTCTAATCAGTTTGGTAACAGGGAGTATAACTTCCAGGAAAATTAATTTTCTACAGCATGTGCCCCTTAAGCTAGACTCTCACGTGAAGCTCACTTTCTCTTAATTTATGAATTTAGATTGCCATTAGTTGAACCTCCCAGTCTATCTTACAACTTTGAAATTCCTCATTAGGCCCCTATCTAAGAGCTAAGCAGCCCCAGTGCTGCTTATTTTCCAGGGCTGATGAAGGTGATGGTGTTTGTGCAGGTCTTCTGCTATGGTGCTCCTTCCCCAGGAGGCAAATGCCCTCTGGCTTCACATCGGCTGCATTAGGGAGACCAGTCTCCCCCTCCCTTCAGCCTGAGGTCACACCAAGTAACTTGGAGCTCTGTTGCTCTTTGGACCCGGTTCTCCATAGTCTAAATCTGACCTTGTTCCCTGTCACATAACTGGACTAAAAAGAGTTGGGTATGTGTCCCCACTAATCCACACGTCTAATCACAGGGAATCATTAGACGTACTGAATGCTTTTCCTTACTTGATTAGCAGTAGCACTTATGTACCGCTTCACAGTGCTTTACAGCCCCTAAGTGGTTTACAGAGTCAGCCTCTTGCTCCCAACAGTCTGGGTCCTCATTTTACCGACCTCGGAAGGAGGGAAGGCTGAGTCAGTCAGCATCAAACTCCTGGAGTGAGCAGTGAGTTAGTCTGCAGTACTGCATTCTGACCACTGGGCCACCATGGCTCTTATTGGTGTAATTTAACTTTATATTTTTAATGATTAAACGTGTTCATTATTTTTCACTGGTCTTTTATTTAATAAGCTCTCTTTTTTGGTTAAAGGGCAAAATGATTCTGGCCTCCCCTTAAGCGGGAGTGAAGAACCCGATTATGGAAGGGGTGACCCTCAAGTCTCCAGTGAGTCTGAAGACTACGTGGACTTCATACCCCCATCCCCAGAAGAGGAGGTGCTGCCTGCTTTGTTCGGGCTGAAGAGCACTAGGTACCCTAGAATTTATCTTAAGGGTTAGTATAAATAAGCAAAGACAGCCTTTTTCTAGAACGGCCCCTTGTGGGAAATAACTGGTATGTATATTCCTGAATGCTCTGCATGAGTGAATGAGCAGAACTCTCCCTAAAGTTAAAACAATGAAGGTAAAACAATCAAATTGTTCTAAAAAGGCAGGTGAGGTGGTGGTATTACAATGGGGACGCTAAACAACCCTAGAGAAAAGGGAGATGTTCACCTGTAGCTGCCAGCAGAGGATCAACCTCAGTGTCTTCCCTGGTTTTCTGTCCGTTCCCCCCCCCCGCCCCCCAACACACCAAAATCACATGGGGAAGTGGGCAGGAAGGGGACGGATCCAGCAGAAAGTGGGCCTTCCCTCTTGCCCTGTTATCTTCATTCTGGGAGAAGCATTTCCAGTACTTCCTGCCTTATGTTTGCAGATCTCCATCTCAGCTCAATGTGCACTCCCAGCATCCCCCCTCCCCTCCAGCTGGCTCAAAGGATACCTTGATCAGTGCTGAGAGATCCTGGAGAGCCAGGATCAATATCAGCTTAATGCTATAAACCAGATTGTGGTAGGTTAAGATAATCTGCAATAATTGAAAAAAATCTCAACAAGGTTTGGTTAATTCTATCAAAGATTTATTGTCCGTATTTATTAAGATTTGTTAATCAACTTAACCCAATAAATCAATACATCTTTTAGTGACAGGTGTATTATTGTATAAAGTGTACCTACTTCATGATATATATCTGGGTTTCTTAATAATTCTTAACACTTAGACTTTTTCCCCAAAGAACAGCTGATGAGACAACACTGAATCCTGAATTCTTGATGAACCAACTTCCAGAGTTTGGAGAAGCGACCAAAAGAAGCGACGGAAGGAAGGAAGGTAAAACATTGTGACGGATTCCAGTTATTTTCTTTTGATGACAGACAGCCATTTTTGCACTGCTGGTGCCTTGCAAAATATGTGACTGAACCCTGTTCCGTTTCAGGCCAGTCCCTCCTGAGTGTAATGGAAGAGATCTGTAAACTGGTGGACTCTGTTCCAGAAAGAGAGCTGAAGTCTCTGCTGGGTGGCCAAGAGCTGCTTCGGCTGAGAGATTGCAGGTCTGTTGGGAGAGGTTGCTGGTTTGGAATGCGATGAGGGGCTTCCCTTCTTTACCGTAAGAAATTAAGACGGGATACGTTTGTCCAGGTTGCAGATGCTCAAGTCCCCTGAGAGCCTCTTGGCTCTTAGTGCAGGCTGTATAAAGCAGGCCAGTTGTTTTAGGTACGCAAGGTAACTTCTAGAAAGTAGAAATGGAAGTTCTTTGTCACAGTTTACCACTAAAT
Source organism: Boaedon fuliginosus (assembly GCA_027560395.1). Taxonomy (NCBI): domain Eukaryota; kingdom Metazoa; phylum Chordata; class Lepidosauria; order Squamata; family Lamprophiidae; genus Boaedon; species Boaedon fuliginosus. Next base: position 45,594 of record JANHGC010003138.1, on the reverse strand, counting down.
GGAGTCCTACCCATATTTATTTCAGAAGAAGAATTATGCAAATAAAATCCCTTTTTTTCATCGGGATTTAGTATAATTTCAGTGCTATTCAGTTCAGTTCAAGGCTCCATAGAAATCCAACCTTGGAAAATATGCCTAGTCCATAAGGGGGGAAGTTGTTCCACATCTCTTAGATTAGAGAAACAGGAATGTCGTAGAACAAGAGAGTTCTTAATGATCAGATAATAGCACAGTTTCATAATTCTACGGGAAACTCATGGGTGAATAATAATAAAAAATAGGACAGCATTTTATTCTCCATGGCCATTGAGGGTCAGGAATATCGACTGAATTGTTGAAATGGTTTAATTTCAGTAGTGACTGAAAATGTTTCTATCAGTTAGGAAAGATTCCACAGGACAACACATTGCTGTTTAGGATTGATATGTTGTATGTAGGATATTTAGGATAACAGTACTGCTTCACATTATTGGCCAAATCAAAATTGTGAAAACGCTTTTATATAATACACAGATGTTTTAATGTCAATGGTGTTTTATAGGCAGAGATCTAAATTGGGTTGTGAGTTGTAAGGTAAAAGATGAAGAGGAGTTTCTGGGGAGGAACCAGCAAATTCATTTGGAAAGTTATAAAACAATAACTCAATTTTTCTTTATATTCAGAAGAAAACTCTTGAGCAAGCCCAGAAATGGAAACAGCACCGGCGCTGATACATTTCTAGATATTAACTGCAAGCGCAATTTTGACTACGATGGCTGCCACGTTGGGAGTTACTCCCCTCAGCTGGGAAAAACGTCCTCTCCGCTTCCTCAAGGGGGGGCTTCTACTTCTGGACCATTTTCCGGCAAGCGTGACGTTGCCCCCCTGCCTGGCCTTCATCCGCCCCCCCCTCAAGGATGGGGCAGTGCTGGTCTGTCTGCTTTCGTGGAAGATTCTACCTGGGACTCTTCTGCCCTGGAGCGTTCGGGCGTGTCTTGTCCCAGGAGGGAGGCCTGTGGGACAGCTGGACCCCAACAGTCAGACTTGGAAACGGAGACACGCTGGTGGCCTTCAACGCTGAACGGAACAAGTTCGGAGAGCCGAAGGAAACGCGCTCCACTTATGAGCCATGTGGGGAGTGAGAGTCCTTTGGCAACTGGAAGTCAGAACCTCCATAAGGATGACTTTGACTTGGAGGATTTGGAGGATTTGGACGATGCAGTAAGGGCTTCCACGGCCAGGGAGGCCTCCCAGGGCCCGGCCCAGCCTGCTGCAGGCGCCTTCCCTGCAGCCAAACTGTTTCTGAAAGGAAGCCCGGTGGCATCCAAGGCAGGCGCTGGCCTTCTGCAGAGCAGTTTCTCTTTCGCAGACCATTCTGTGAGTGGCGAGCGTCGCCCGGGTAAGTTAGCCAGTTTCTTCTTTTGGTGCATTCTGGGAAATGAGCTGCCGTAAGAAACTACGGTGAAGGGTGTAATTAACTCATTTTACAAACAATCTTGCATTGAGACTCTTATCCACCCATTAACTCAACCTTTCTGAGTATATTTGGATTTTTAGAAATGTGGGCACTCCCCACATAGTTGCTAGTTCACAAATTGGCTAGCCGTAGGTGTGTTTGCATGTGTGTGTGCATGCGCAGATAAGGTGCTTGATAAGTTAGCTAACTCTCCCGTTAGCCCTACTAACCCTTGTTCCTCTTTTGGACTGGGAGGCATATTTCCAAAAAGGGTTCTGGGTTGCATCTGACCCTCATTTTTATTCTGTAAAGAAACATATGGATCCCAATCATAATTTCTTATAATAAAATAGCAGTTAGAAGGGACCTTGGAGGTCTTCTAGTCCAACCCCCTGCTCAGGTAAATGACGCACATATATAATACATCAAATAACAACATATCCTTGGGAAGGACTCGATGGGGGGATAAAATCCAGTCTCAGCATCTGGCTGACTGTGTGACCATAACAATTGTTCTGATGTAAAAAGTCAGGAGGGAGCAGGGAGCGAGATGTCCATTCAAGCAGGGAGCTGGAAGTCGAGTGGCCCTCCTGGGCAGCCTACCAGGAATGCAAGGCCACTCATTGCTGTCCATTGTGCACAGGCACACATACGCGATCACAAATGATAGCCAGTTGTTAAGATTTAAGTTCTCACATGTTTTTGGAAATATAACTTTTTAAATGCATTAATTTTAAATAGAGCAAACGGTTTTTCCAATAGAGTTTTTTCCTTCTGATGAATAGTATTCGATTCTTGGAGACAGCCTGGGCCAGTCTTGGCAAGGCTTTTCAGTGATGGGCTGCCAAGGCCTCCTTCCTGGCTTTGTGGCAAAGGCAGGACTAGAACGGGGTCTATTTTTCTGGCAGTTTTTCGCATTTCGTCTTTAATGGCAGTTTTGAATCTAGCGGCATTCTGTCCAAAGTTGCTGTGTTGTAATAGGTGGAGACTGAAAGCGTTTCACTGGCTGAGCTGTGTGTCAAGATGCAAGTCCCTTCAAGACTTCACACTGCTCTGTACATTCATGGCTGGAAATAGTGTGGGTGAAACCTCCTGAGATGCAATCATAGCAATAGCCCTTACACTTATGTACAGTCCTCTCTAAGTGGTTTACATAGTCAGCCTCTTGCCCCCAAATAATCTGGAGCCTCATTTTACCCACCTCGGAAGGACAGAAGGCTGAGTCAACCTTGAGCCTGGTGAGATTCGAACTGGCAAATTGCAAGCAGTCAGCAGAAGGAGCCTGCAATACTGCACTCTAACCACTGCAGCACCGCAGCTCGTCATTGACATGGTCTAGTAACACACTCCCTCCTCCCACCCCTGAAACATACTCAGGTATTTTCATGTTTATGAAATTAATTAAGTTTCAGCACCTGATTGGCTGGTTACAAATTCTAGGAACAGCAAATATATTTTGTCTTCAGTCTCATAACAAAAACTTCCTTCCGTCCTAGTTCCTCCGCTAGTTAAGGATACGCCTTCCAGAAATGCCACCCTGGAACCCTTCAGAGGTTTAGCATTTCCACATTCTAACGAGATGCTGAAGATATTCCATAAAAAGTTTGGTCTCCATCATTTTCGGACCAATCAGCTTGAAGCCATCAACGCTGCTTTGCTGGGTCAGGACTGCTTCATCCTGATGCCCACAGGTGAGTCTTCGGGCAGAGCCCATCTCTGAATGGTCATTGCCTTCTGCCCTCCAAGGAAAGTGGGAGGGAGATTCAAGACTGACAAATGACATTTCAAACTGGGATTGAAATAATCAAGAAAAAAAGAGCAGTTATAATAATGGGTTTTAAATCAAGTTGCTGATACTTTGCCTACATTCTAATTGGGACATGTTGATAAGCTGAACAGTTGGGATGAAATGATTCAAGTGGTGCTTTAACTTTCTTGAACTTCCTTCCTTTCTCCTGTTCAGATCAATTGTTATAGGCGGTTCCTGTCAGCACAGAACATTCAGTACAAGTGTGCAGCCCCTACAGAAGTGAACCATTGCTATTAGGGGGAATTAGGTTTATGAATGAAATCCATCATTCTGCCTGTTTTGAAAAGTTATAAATATTGGTTTCAGAGCTGAATGAGTAGAATGAGGATTATGGTTCTAAATCAAGGACTAGCTGTAGGTATCATTGAGTCAGGCTTGACTCATGGCAACAAATGCAAACTTTCCAACTGCTTCAATAATAACGGAGAGTTTTTCCAGAGGTGCCCTACACTTTTCTGAATCTGCCCCTCCTGCGATCTATTGCCATCCTTTTCTACTTTCCTCACTCCTGCCAAGGATAGCTAAAAGCTCTCGCCTGTTATCCACTCACATCACTTGCCAAAATTATATGCATTTTATTTGCTTATCTGGGTGCTGATTGCTGGTGAGGGTCTCTTTGTTTCCTTCGTAGCTTTTTTATTGTCTCCTTCGAATGGTTTGACTTTATCTCTGTGTGCCTGTTCATGGCTGATTTGTCCGAGTGCCCCCAGGAATTCCCTCGCATTTTTGGATTTAACTTGGTCTGGGATGCTCACTGCTTCCCAGTTGAACCATGGTTGAGTCATTAAGGAGTTTTCGCTGCGTCTCTTGACTGCCGGTTGGTGTTCCAGAGTAATCTTCTGCCTGTGTTCTGCATGCAAGTCGTCCTTGACTTACAATTGAGCCCAAAATTTCCATTACTAAGCAAGGCAGCTGTTAAGTGAATCTTGCCCCATTTTGGGACCTTTCTCACCACAGTCGTTAAGTGGATGGCTGCAGTTTTTAAGTTAGTAGTGTGATTGTTGAGCGAACCTGTTTTTTTCATTGACTGTGCTTGCCAAAAGGTGGCAAAAGTGGATCCCATCAACACAGGCCACTTGCCAAGTGTCCAAATTTTGATCACGTGATTGTGGGGAGGCTACAATGGTCATAAATGTGAAAAAAAGTGTCATAAGTCACTTTTTCCAGTGCCATTGTAACTTCAGCAGTCAGTGAACAAAGTTATAAGTCAAGGACTTCCTGTGGTGGCTGTTGCAGTCCTTGCATTGTATGTTGTGGATGACTCCTGTTTTTTCTTCTCCGGCTGCTGCATCTTTTGGTTTAGATATTTTGAGAGGCTTTAGGATGCCCTGTGATTGTAATAATAAATATTAATTAATTAATTAAATAATTAATGAGAGACTGGTATTTCTAATTTGCCATCACTTCCTCTGCTGATGAGGATAGCCAGAAAGGTAGTGTGTTGTTGTTTTCTTGAAGGTGTTATTGATTGCTTTGTGTGTCTTCTCTAGTTGTTCCCTTTTTATAGTGAGAGAGGTGTTGTCTTCAGAGCAATTCCCTGCTTTGGTCCTAAGTGGGAAAGTTCCCTGCTTTCCGGATGCTGCACTGCAGTCTGTGCTGTGAGTCCCAAGAATGGTGATTCGGTCAGGGTTTTCCTCCCATTTGTTGGTATATTTGTCCATCAAACTGAAAGTAGATAGAGAGGCAGAGGTTGATAAGAGCCAAGATCCCGGCTATTTCATTGTCAGTCTATATCAGGGGTCCTCACACTTTTTAAACAGGGGGCCAATTCACAGTCCCTCAGAGTGTTGCGGGGCCGGACAGGCTGGGTGGGCGTGGCTAGGTGATGACTGGGTGGGTGTGGCCAATTGAACAGTCATAAAAAATGCATACAAATTAAATTTCATTTGTTTTGCTCCTGGGGGTGTTTTATTTACTTTTGTTTGCATGTTGCTCTTTCGGTTGACTTTTTTTTTACTAGTTCATTTTTTTCAGTTGTTTAGAAGTCTAGTGGTCTAGTCTCTTTCTCTCTATATCAGTCTTTCTTTCTATCTCTGTTTATCTCTCCCTTTCTCTTTCTTCCTCTATCTGTCTTTCTGTCTCTTTCAATCTCCCTTTCTCTCTCCCCCTGTGCGTGTGTGTCTCTCTCTCCCTATCTTCTAGAAGTGGGGGGAGCTGAAAAATGGGACCGTTTTTGGCCTTCTGGGGCATCTGCATGCCCTGCTTTTCACTTCCCCACCAAGCATTCTACAGCCCGAAACGCCCCATTTTCGCCTGGTTTTTTGCCTCTGGGGGCGGCGGGGGGGACACGACAGCAGGGTATGCAGATGTCCCAGGAGGAAAAAAAGCCCCAAAACACCATTTTCGCTCATTTTTCCCCTCCTGGGGCATCTGGATATCCTGCTGTTCACTCCCCCCACCCCAGAAGCATTCTACAGGCCAAAACCGGCTCATTTTTGGCCAAGAATACCCCAATCTTGCCCGTTTTTTTGCCTCTGGGGATGGGGGGAGTGAGCAGCAGGGCTTGCAGATGCACGAGGGGGAAAAAACAGGCAAAAACAGAGCATTTTTTGCCAAAAACGCCCCATTTTGCTCATTTTTTTCCTCCTGGGTCATCTGGATATCCTGTTCACTCCCCCCCATCCCAAGAGGCAAAAACCGTGCAAAAATGGGGCATTTTTGGCCAAAATACAGCCCATTTAGGGCTATAGAATGCTTCTTGGGCTGGGGGAAGTGAGTTTGCAAGGCATGCAAATGCCCCAGCAGCTAAAAAAAAGGCAATTTTTTGTTCTCTATATCTGGCAGTTTTCGGCTTCCTTGGCCTCCAGGAGGCAGGTGGGAGCCAGCTGACTTTGCCAGGCCGTATCTGGCTGTAGTTTGAGGATCCCTGCCTTAATCATTGCACCAAATGGACTCTCCTTTGAAAGTTTCTACGTTTTTTGAAACACTGTTTCTAGTCCATCACCAGCCACAGAAGTACAGTGGATGATCGGAGACCAGTAATTCGGTCTCAGACTTACTATGGGGGAAAACAGGTTTTGTGCTGTGTTTAGATTTAAGTGCATAGTAAATTAAATTATATAACACAATGAAACAATTACTGATCTCCCTCAACTTCTGAAAAGACCAGGCAAAAGCAGAAGCATTACCTATTTCACAACATTTTAGCCTGTGAACACAAAACAGTGTGATTAGTTAATGATAGTGTGACATTGAAGCCTTTTTTCTTTGCAAAGAGGCTTTTTGCCCACGCAAAAGTACAAATCATCAAGTAATTCAGGAAAAGCCAAAAGGCCCTTGCTCAAATTCAGGGTTCAAGTTCTTATCAGCTCCACTCCAAACACAGGATGTTTGAATTTGGAGGCAACAATGTGAACTCTCAAAATTGGCTTCATTCCATAAGCAAATTTCATACTGTAATTCAACCTTGATTTATGTTCAAAAGTCCAAAGAAGAAACTTTCAGCACAGTGATCAGGAGGGAAAGTAGCTTTATTTGCATCGGTAGATGGATTCACAAATGTTAAGCATTTCAGTGTGTAAAAATTAGATATATAAAATCAATTATTTGGTGATAAACTCCACACTAAGTGGCTAACCTCCACGATGTTTTCTAAGAAATGATTAATAAGTAAATGTAAAAATTATCATTACACATAATCAGGCAATGTATAACAGGATGCCCAAAATATGGGTAGTCCTTGACTTACGACCACAATTAGCCTAAAACCTATGCTGCTAAGTGAGACAGTTGCTAAGTGAATTTAGCCCCATTTTACAACCTTTTGTGCCGCAATTGTTAAGTGAATCTGGCTTCCCCATTGATTTTGCTGGTCAGGTCACAAAAGTTGATCACATGGCTTGCAACCTTCATAAAAAGAGCCTTGGTGGCGCAGTGGTTAAATGTAGCACTGCAGTCTCTGCTGACTTGTTCAGCAGATTGTCAGATCGAATCCCAGCAGGCTCAAGGTTGACTCAGCCTTCCATCCTTTCTAAGGTCGGTGAAATGAGGACCCA
>JANHGC010003138.1:18742-29326 GCA_027560395.1 Boaedon fuliginosus | reverse complement strand
CAGGTCTCAGTGATGCACGCCAGGTCGGCCCTCTCATCCAGAATTAAATCCTGGATGAGAGGGGCTTTGTTAACCACTGACCTGGCATTGAAAAGCAACATTTGGAGCCCAGGGCCCTGAATTTCCTGGTCAACGGGCCCTTGAGACAAGCACACGGGGTCGGACTGCGGTACTGCCACCAATTGGCGAGTACGCGGTCCCCGAAAATGGGTAACCCCATGGCTACTGCGGGGTTAGTTTTGGGCTCCTGGTACTATGAAAAGCTATTTTAGTTCAAGTGCAGAGTTTCAAGAGAATGTTGGCTGGGATAAATTAGAGAGAGAACATGTGCCATGCAAGAAGGAGGATATAGTGAATGTGGATTTATTGTTAGATGATGATGGCCAAATGGAGGAGCAATTAGCTGCAGAGAAACCTCAGATTACTCTTGAGAAAGTAAAGGAGAAGGAATTTAGTGAAGCAAAGGAGGAGGAACTTAGTGCAGAAGATGAGAAGATTGCATCTAATAGCGATGTTGTATTGCCTAGATGTTCAACCAGAAAAAGGCGTCCACCTAATAGGTTGGGTTAGGACCTTCTAATTTCAGTGAAGTTAACATGTATCCTGAAAAAGATCAGAGATCCTGGAGTGAGGTAATGAACAAGGAGTTAAAATCATTAAAGGAGTTAGGAGTTTGTGAGGAGGTAAAGTTGCCAAAGGTGAATGAATGATAGGTTGTAAAGTGGTATACAAACTAAAGACAGGATTTGATGGTATTGTGACATACAAGGCTATGTTTTGCACAACTGAGTTCAGACTATGATGAGGTGTTTTCTCCTGCATTGAAGACGAATACATTGCATACAGCAATGGTATGGGCAGCTAATAAAAAGTATAGAATACATTATGTAGATGTTGAGACAGCGTACCTATATGCACCTCTAGATCATGTTATTTATATGAAAAAACCTCCAGGTTTGCAGGATAAAGGAAAGTCAGATTGTTGGAAACTCGTGAAGAGTTTGTGTGGGGAGCTGGACCGGCGGCGAGACCGGAAGAGGCCGAGGGACTCCCTGCCCCCCTCGCCTCTCCCGCAGACTCCACCCGGGCGGGGCCTCTGCGCATGCGCGCGCCTGCCTGTGGCGGGAAGCCGGCGCGGGCGAGGCGGGCGAGCATGGCGGGGTCCTCGGCGGGGCTCCGGGCGGCCGGGGCGGAGGGGGAAGAGGCGCCCCCAGGCCCGCTTCCTTCGCGGCGGCGGCGGGGCGGCGAGGCGGCGCAGCTGTCGGCCTACGAGAGGCAGCGGCTGAGGAACGTCTCGGAGAACGCGCGCTTCTTCGCCTCGCTGCGCCTCTTCGAGGTCGGTGCGGCGCCTCCTCCGTCTCGCGCGGGGCCGGCCGGCTGCTCCCTGCCCGGGAGGCGGCGGGGAAGCGCCCGCCGCTGGGCTGCCTTTCGGGCTCTCCCCGACGCGACGCCGGCCGGGCTTTGCGGGGGAGGGAAAGACGCGCGGGGCGGGCTGGCGTTGGCGAAGCCCGGGGGGTCCGGGGTGAAAAGGGGCCCTCGGACCTGCCTGGCCGCGAGCGGGAGAGGCGCCCCGGGCTCCCCAGCCTTGGCAGCTGTAAGACTTGCGGACTTCGGCTCACAGGATTCCGGGAGTTGAAGGCCACGAGTCTTAAAGTGCCCGAGTTTGGGGAGCTCTGATGTAGACGGATCCCATCGCCAGGTCCCCCGCCTGGTGGGATTAAGGCGCTGACCTTGAAACTGGGAGGCTCTGAGTTCCAGTCCTGCCTTAGACAAAACAGGCTTCTGGGTAACTTTGGCTCCCTCACCAGGAGACAGTTCTAGTCCTGCCTGAGGCCTGAAAGGCAGGTCCTCCCTCCCTCTGGGCCCGGCCTACGTTACTGGGGGATGAAAAGAGGAGGAAGGCACAAGTATTAGGCCTCGAGTTATTTATAAAAATAATAAAGATGGGATAAAAATACCATAATTTAAAACAAGTGCATTGAAACATTGAGAGAGCATGCTTCTCTGTTCTTTTTCTCCTTCAAGTCAGCTGACAGACTTCGTAAAATGACCTCGCAAAGGAAGCCACAAGGAATAAAGAGGTAAAACTATATTGGATGTACATTTACCAAAGGCAGAGTTCAGATGTCTGGCAGTCCCAACTGAAAATTAATCTAGACACACCTGGGAAATGTTCTTGTTGGCCTGTGACTGTGGTCCTTCTACTACTTCTGGTAGTATCTGTGGAACCCAAAATTAAATTTTAAAAAATTACACTTTATACGGTCCTTAAATCTCACAAGATAAGTATAAAAACAATTTATGATTAGTCTGAATACAAAAGTGAATAATCAACACTGCAGAACTTTTGTTGAGGTGGTGTAGTTGCTTAAAAAGAATGAATTATGTTTATTTGGGCGGAGGGGAGAGGAAAATTGGAGGGCAGGAAAAAGGCCCATAGTGGCTTAACGAAGCTCAAAAATAAGGAGGGGAGCAGGCACAAAAGGAGAAAACTCAGTAGTGTATTGGTGGCGTTAGGAAACCCAGGAAGAGAATCGGCCCATTGCGTGCTTCAGGAGGGCAGCAAAATGCCCCTTGGTAACAAACAGGCCCTTAAAGACATTTTAGCAAATATTGGAACTTCCAGGTGGGTTTTAGTAGCTGTTGAATCTCATGGTACTGCAGGTTGTGGATTGTTCTAAAAAGCCCACAAACTCGTTCGCCTCAGGCTTCCTTCAAACAGGTGAAAGAATGCAGAGGAAGGTCAAGCCTTGTTCTCTGTCAGGATTCGGAAGTGAAAGATACAGAATATCAGATACTATAAGGAGGCAGATATGAATTCAGTGTTAGGAAAGCATCCAAACAGTAAGAGGAGTCCTACTTCAGAGAGGTATTCAAGGTGGGGAGCCGTCTGGGTGAGAGCCCGAGTCCTGCTTACCAGGGGACGGAACCTGGTGATGTCCCTGGGCACTTGCAGCTCCACGCTCTCTTAATACTGCCCGGCCCCCTGCAGCTCACAGTGAAAAATGCTTACGGACTAGCCAGAAAAAAGAGTTATTTAGACGAGAGAAGCACAAAAGTGTGGATGTGTCCAAGAGTCTTTTGAGTGCCTATTTTTACCTCAGACATCACTCTTTAAGAATTGTGAATGAATATTACGAGCAGCATCAGCCATACTATGCTAAGGCTGTTTCTTCTTTATGGTTCTGGGTCATGGCTGGAGGAAAGCATGTGCTTTCTTAGGGAGGACCACATCCGTGGAGAAAACTGGTAGCCCCTCTGTGTTGTAGCCCAGTGGAAACAATCCACACACGCATCTGCTTAGCCAGTTGGGGAAGAGCTGCGGGGCTGTGGGTCTCCAGGCTCATCTAGCCAACGTTCATACTGAGTTCTCATCTTCAGATTGTAGCACAGAGCAGCCTGAGTGATCTCAAAGGGAGGAAATGATAGTAGAAAATACAATGAGAATTAAAACAGCGAGAACTCAAGTAATTGGAAATACCAACAGGGCATAAGCAAATGTTTTCATGACATGAATGTATTCTTGAAGCACAAGATTTTAGAGGTGCACTTGTATTGTCTCGGTAGAGTTAAGTCTCCAAAGGCAGAAACTAAGACAGCTTGTCGAAGATCCATGCGTTTGCAGAGAATAGATCCCCTGGGCATTCCCCTCCCGGAGCCAGAAGCAAAGGTGGAATCTCCTGTGGAAGAGGAGCATGTAAGAGGACCACAGGGGAGAGGGCAGGTTGAGATGCGCTGGTGCTTGGCCCTCTGGGTGTCTAAGATGCATTAGGGGCTTCTGCCCATGGATGGCAAAGCTTTTCTGATTGAGAGTTACCCTGTGTAGGAATTTCCGATCCTAACGGACGGTCTTGGATTTCCATTGCCACCTCACTCCTAATGCACATGCAGTTGCTTTGAGTGTGAGCTTTGCTCAAGTTACTGTGATTGTGCAAATAACGCAAAATAATTTGATTAAGAATCCTTTCTCTGCTTGCTGCTTTTTCTGTGAACTGCACTGATAATATACAACGCAATTCACTGCTTTATACATCTTCCTTTTTTGAAAGGCCCGACTGCCACCTGGACCTCATCCAATGGTTGCTACTGTTCAGGAGCCAGAAACCGACACATTTCTCAGCATGTGGGCAAAAATAAGCCAGGTATTTTTAGAATTCACTAGTAAGTTTGAAAGAAGCGGAATACTTAATGTAAATCATTTCTGCATTGTTTTCCAACCGTTAACTAGGTGGAAGGAAAGAAGAGTGAGAAGAGCTCGTGTAACTTAGAAAGGTGACTCTGAAATTAATTCTAACTTGATTGTTTTAAATGCATTTGCTTGGTATTTAAACTAACGTATTCATTATTTTGGGCCAGGTACAAAACTCGTCTCCTTGGGATGGTCCTCAGGGAAGAGCATGTTGCAAAAGTGGTGACAAGTCGGATTTGTTCTGTGGCTGTCCACCCGTCAGAAAGCAGAACTCTGGTAGCAGCCGGGGACAAGTGGGGGCAGATCGGCCTCTGGGATTTGGTAAGAACTTCATGATTCATTGTCTGTGCAGCAATGTTTTATTAGGCTTTCGAGGCAGCTTCCATCTAAGTTACGTTAGGTAGAAGTTGGCAATATGTACTAAGATAATTGTTTTTATATGTATTTACATTGGTGATATTTTTTTATTGAAAAGTTTTACAAAAAAAAAGATATTTTAAAACATTAACCCCCCCCTCCCCTTCATGAAATCAGAACCCTGGGAATATCAATACAGAAGGCTTTTTTGCTTTGGTTTACCCAGGTTGGAACATTCTCACTTTTTGAGAGTACCTGTCTTGGGCTGGATAGGACCAGGGGTAGGCTGCTACCGGTTCACACCAGTTCAGGCAAACCAGTTGTTTATGGCCAGTTCAGTGAACTGGCAGATCCAACCCCTGGCTCACTCCACCCCTCCCAGGAGTCCCCATGTGGCCCGTTTTGGGTCGCAGGTGAGGGCAGGGCCCATGCAGAGGCTCAGGGAGGGCGAAAACCAGGCCTCCGTTCCAGAGAGCCTCGGGAGCCAGGGGAGGGCGAAAATGCCCACCCACCCCGTCTCCCTGTGGCCCGTTTTCCCTCCCAGGGTGGTGCAGGAGGCCAACTGGGCCACACCCACCCAGCAATCCGGCAGAGAACCGGTGGTGAAATTATTTGAAGCCCACCCCTGGATGGGCCCCTCTGGCCCCTGTGTGAGAAAGTATTCCTCTCCTTCCTGGAGTGGCCCTTGCTGTGAGCTCCATTGCTCGTTGTGAAAAGCAGGATAGTAACTGATGTTGCTCTGGTTTGTGTTTTTCAGGACTCCTGTTTAGAAAACGGAGCGTACGTCTTCAGACCCCACAGCCAGGCAGTCAGCTGTTTGCACTTTTCTCCCGTTAATCCTGCTCATCTTTTATCTCTCAGTCACGACGGCACATTACGATCTGGGGATGTAACCCAAAGAATTTTTGAGGAGGTGAATGTTTCAGCCATTAAATAATACTAGGAATCCTATAATGCCATGTTTGGCAGAGACCTTGCGGGTAATCTACTCCGAGGCCTCTGCCTGCTGTTACAGTAACCTTATACTGTTTTAACCTTGTACTGTTTTTTTAGGGAAAGGCTACAAAGTGTTAGCAAGTGGAGCATAGCCTGAGTCGGTCAGGTTAGTGGGGTTTGGGATGGGCTCTCCCATTCCTGCCCTTCTTCCCTGTACCTGGAGGCAGGGGAAACTGGAAAGAAGCCATGCTCTCTCCCCGCTGCCTGGCCAGCCTTTGCCGCTGTCGGAAGGAGAGCGCCACAAGTTGAGGCCTGGGGCTCTAGAGAGAACATCACAGGCGACTTTTGATAGTTGTGTTCTAAGTGAGAACTTCCAGCTGTGCTTAGTTTTTTCTGAGCTAGAGAGTGAATATTACTATGTATTACTATGTGTTTGGGAAACGCGTTTGGACTACTGCAACACTCTCTACATGGGGCTGCCCTTGAGGAGCACTTGGAGACTTCAACTGGTGCAAAATGTGGCCGCGCGGGTTGTCATGGGGGCACCTCCCAGGTAACGCCACTCCTGCGCGGTCTGCATTGGCTTCCAGTTGTCTTCCGGGTGCAGTTCAAGGTGCTGGTAATGACCTTTAAAGCCCTACATGGCTTAGGACCAGTGTATTTGCGAGACCACCTGCTGCCACCGACGGCCTCCCACCGCCCAGTTCGGTCCCACAGAGTCTGCCTCCTCAGGGTGCCTTCGGCCAGACAATGTCAGCTGGTGGCCCCCAGGGGGAGAGCCTTCTCTGTGGGAGCCCCCACCCTCTGGAATGGTCTGCCCCCAGAGCTTTGGACAATTCCTGACCTTCGATCCTTCCGCCGTGCCCTGAAGACCTGCCTTTTCCAACGAGCAGGTCTAGGATGAGCCCATAGTTAGTTTTAACAATTTGTCTAATTTGATCTCAATTTTAAATTTGTTCTCCCACTTTTCAATTAATACGGTTTTAAAAGTTTGTATTGTATTGTTGTTTTTATTGCTTGTGAGCCACCCTGGGTCCCCAGGGAGAAGGGCGGCATATAAATCCAATAAAATAAATAAATAAACTGTCTTCAGGAAAAGCTGCTTTTCTCAGGCTACTTTTGAATGCTATAACCGAGCCTTGAAAATAGATGGAAGTTTAATTTCCAGCTGTTATGAAATGCAGGCATCACGTCTGTAGCCCGCACTGAATAATTGGGCCTAGTCTCAATGGAAGCCTCTTTCCCATTCACAGATATACCGAAATGAGAGCCTCAGCCTTTCTTCGTTTGACTTCTTGGCAAGCGATGCCTCCACTTTGGTTGTAGGGATGTGGGATGGAAAGGTTGCCATAGTGGATCGGAGAACACCCGTCCCATCCCCGGAGATCTCCGTAGATCTTCAGTCAAAGACGAGGACGGTCCACGTCCACCCCGTCAGTAGGCAATACTTTGTTGCTGCTGGCGAAAGGTAGGTTCCCACACAGGTGCAAAGGTGTAGCAATGGGGAAGCAGCAGCCACCCGTTTGATTTAGAATGGAATCTAGAGAAATAGAATCTAAAGAAAAATGTTTTGAATAAATAATTACGTCAGCATTCCAAGGAAACTTCCCCATCTCCTTTCAGGCCTCGGAGACAAAGTTCATCCAAGTAAGACTTTATGGAGAGAAGCCATGCTGGCACATTTGGGAAAACCCGAATCTGAGAGTTCTGGGTTTTCCCTTCATAGCTGAAAGACCGTCACACGGTCTAATCCCCGGTCGTCCCAACTGGAGACACTCCTTCAACCACTCCTATCCCAGGTGCAGGATGGCACGGCCTTGACTCAGTAGAAGAATGTTGTTATGTCTAAACTTTCACTAAATGTCTAAATTTTCTGTTCACTCAAACTCACTTCTTTAGTTTGCTGTCGGAGGGCTAATGTTCTGTTGCTTTATTGGCCTAGACCAGGGTGTCCAAACTTTTGGCAAGGAGGGACAGATTTGGTGAGGTGGAAATATGTGGGGGGCAACCATTCAGCCTGACATTCTTTGAACCATTAAAATTAATTGCAAACGAACTTTTGTGAATAGACCTGGCTTTGCCGGAAGGCCTGGAATTGATGTGCCCCCCTCTATTTTGAAGGTTTTATTGATAGGTTGAATGTTCTGCATGTATGGATTGTGTTTTTTAGACCTTTTTATTTTGTAATATTTATTTTAATTGTTGTTAGCTGCCTCAAATTCCCCTGACTGGGGAAATGAGGCAGGGTATAAATCTAATAAATAAATAAATAAAATAAAAACCTGGGAGCTCCATCAGATACCTCAACGTTTGTGGGACTGGGGATGCAACACACCAGGAAAAGCACAGGCCTTGCGTAGGTGGAGCAGGTGCTGCACAAGAAAGTAGGAAAGAAGCAGTGTTGGGGGGGGGGGACACCCCATTGAGTTCTAAAAAATGGGTTCAAGAATCCTCTTGGCCTCTTGGCCACTGTTACCCCTGAAAACCCGTTTCCTCACTCCCAGGACCCCGAGACTCTTCCTGAAAAGCTTCCTTGCTCAGATTCCCCACAACTTAAATCCTCCTCCTTTGCCTCAGTCCTGCTTATTCAGGGCTGCTGGAAGGGGATTCTCTCGGCAGGGTCCCCTGATCCTTGAAGAAAGCGGGCAATGCCGGTAAGCGCCCTGTTTCCGTTGCTCTTACAGAAACGTCGGCATTTATGACGCCCGGCAGCTGAGGAGCAGAAGCCCACCAGTGGTGGCTCTCAACGGGCACAGCAAGAGTGTGGCTTCGGCTTATTTTTCACCTATGACTGGAAGCAGAGTAGTGACAACTTGTGCTGACGATACGCTGAGGATCTTTGGAACTCACTGCTTATCAACTTTAGCTCCTGTTCTCGCAACTATTTGGCACAACAACAACACAGGTCGATGGCTGACCAGGTTCCGGGCAGTTTGGGACCCCAAAAGGGACGACTGCTTTGTGGTGGGGAGCATGACGCGGCCGAGGCAGATCCAGGCCTTTCACGCCAGTGGAGAGCTGCTCCACTCCTTTCTGAGTGAGGATTATCTCAACTCTGTTTGTTCCATCAATTCCTGGCACCCCACCAGGTTCCTGGTTGCGGGTGGGAATTCCAGCGGCCGCCTGCATGTCTTTAGAGAGTGACAGGCTGAAAACAAACTAGAGTTTAGGGTTAAGTTTAGTTGCGCCTCATTTTGCTTCAGGGCAAAGGCAGCTGCAGACCAAGAAATGCGTTGCATGACACACCCGAAGAGGTCCTCCACTGCCACTAAGGTGGAAATTAGGCTCAGGTTTGTCGTTGTGGGATTGTAACTTTTTCAATAGGTTGTGAGAAACTGTTGGTGCCGATTTAATCACAGAAGCGTATAAATCTGTGTCACAAATCTCTGCAATAGATAAAACCTCATTTAGAAGTTAAATCCTGATACTTTTGTGATAAGAAATTTAAATGTGCGTTCAAGTGTGAATAAAAAGCATAGTTTGAAACTTTTATTTCAAATGGCATGTTTATATTGTCTATTCCGAGTATTGATTGGAAATTATTTTATTTATTTATTCAATTTATATCCCGCCTCTCTTCACCCATTTCAGGGAACTGGAGGCGGCAGTTATGCTTTGATCAGAAAAATGGCCCTTACAAATCAGTGGGGGGGAAATGGCCCCCGTGTTCACAAACACCTTTAACATATAAACAGTCCTATTACCTCCCCCCCCCCGCAGGTTAAGTTATTCCTGCTTCTCATATAATGCCCCTTAAACGTACTTAAATGTTTCTAGTAATCATTGCACCCAATTGTTCCCCAATTAAATTGCTCAAAAGGAATTTTTTTCATCATAATTAAGTATTTATTTAAATTTGAAAACACTTATATGGAATCCATTGTTTTGCACTAACTACAGGCTGAATATGTAGAAAAACTTACATCTTTGAAGGAAAAATGTGACAGAGTATTTGGCACATGAATTAACAACATCTATATGATGAAAATGAAAATTCACATTTTCAGGTAATGGACCTCTTCCTGCTTCAGCGTGTAGCACGTTAGTCCTCATTCAGAGTCCGTTCCCTCGGATACAGCAAAATCCCCCCCAAGTCACAGACAAGTTGTGATTTGGAGCAACTGAGCAGCGACCCCGGCCAGAGAAGGCCGACGGGATGGACGGGCAGAAACGGCTCAGTCCCCCAGCGCGTTCTGAAGTGCCCAAGAAAAGGTGTCCTTGATTGGGCCCAGGATTGTTCAGGGCCAACAGCTATCTAAGAACGACTTGCCCCCATCAAAGTTTGCATCTTGTCTATTTAAAAAATGTATTGCATGAAATAGTTACAGGTAGAATTGGACAGGTTTGAGGCATGAGAAACACCACCAACAATTAACATGTGAAAGTTTGTATCTTTCCCTGGAATGGAGAAGACGACGTGAAAACTTTTCCCTCACTGCATAGAAGCCTCATTTACTACAGACTGAGGTAGGAACACCACACTAGACGTTTTTCTTGTCTTGTTGCATAAAACACCACAAACCCTTGGATACGTCCCTCCATCTCCTCGTGGACCACACAAAGAGGAATGCGGCCGTTCCTCTTGCGAAAGCCGCCGTGGCTTCTGGCCCCGGAGAGGCTGGCCCTGCTGTTGAACGGTCGACTCTGAGGCCAGTCCCTCCGTGGAGCGGGGCCTTCCGCTGTGCCTGCGCCCCTCCAAGTGCAGCAGAGTCTTGCCCATTCCCACGTATTGCTAATGCTGTTAATTGTGCTCTTTTTTGAATGGCGAACGACCAGCTGTGGAGGAGAAGTCGTTGCGCGAAGCCCCAGCTCCATAGCCTCCTTCCCATGGGTTCTGGCAGTGATTCGGCTCTGCTAAATTCGGAGGGCCTGTGCGCATACCTATGGCTGCCCGGGCAGAGCCAAGATCATGAAACCGGCCTCTCGAAATATTTCTGATTAGATCCTCGAAGGACCTGAAATCTCTCCCTGAGATGAAAGAGAACCCTGGCCAGTCAGATCCCGTGCTCTCGCTCTCTCCCCGCGTTTTATTGCTCCCTGTACAAATGAGCTGCTGCTAGAGAATGTTCTCTGAATCACAAAACAAAAGACAAAAGACGTCT
>JANHGC010003136.1:8723-19944 GCA_027560395.1 Boaedon fuliginosus | reverse complement strand
TATAGTAATGTATTATAGTCACATATAATAACCTATCTTATCTTATAATCTTCATTCCTAAGTTATTTGAAACTTTTTGGTTCCATATCTCTTTTGCATACAATCCATCCATTTTTCCCAATCCAGAGCACAAGTAGCTTCCTTAGTGACTGCCATTGTGACTGGCCGTTCTGTCCTTAAGTGAAGTGGCTATCAATCTTTTTAAAATGTATACAGCAGAACCTCAGTGCGTGACCGCCATCCGGCCGTGAACCGATTTGGCTGCGTTCTGAAGCGACAGCCGCGGCGCATGTGCAGACCGTTCTGTCCATGCGCGGAAGGGGAAACGGCACAGAAAGGAATTGTTTTTCGGCCTGGAACCGAATCCGTCGCAAAACCGTATTAGCAAAAAAGATTCTGTGGAAGTTGGATGAAATTGATTATAATTTCGACATGGTCTAAATCGGTTGCAATAGGAGATAAATAGAAAAAAACTGAGTAAAAGAGCTATGGAAAAATGTTCTGGAAATGTTTTTTTTTGTTTTGTGAAAGTTTTCATGTTAAGGCTGTGTTACTTTTTCCTCTGGAAAAATTATGCATCAATTCGAAATCTGTATCCTCCACAGAGTAAGAACATGATCCTGGATCAGGCCTACAAATACATAACAGAACTGAAAAAGCAAAACGATGAACTCCTGCTGAACGGAGGAAACGATGAACAAGGTGAATAGATTATTCTAGGGGTGTAACCTTTTATAGCCTCCCCTTATTTATTGGGGGCTCCGGCCGAAGGCTTTACGAAGCATCGCCAAACAAAACGAAGTACTACACTCCCTTCTGGGACTGAATTATTTCAAACTTATTTCCACTTCGGGAAGCGGGCTCTGTTGCCACAAGGTGGTAAGCTTTCAGTTTATAGCACTGATAAATATTCTAAAATATTTCATTGTTACTGTATATCTGTGTTAATCTACAGTATATCTATAAAAGAGAAGTGTGGGTGGTTGGTACATACCGTGCACTCCTGAAACAAACACTGGGGGTGGTGGTGTCACAAACGCCTTTGGGGGGGGGTCTGCACCGCTGAAAAAGGGTGCCGAACTCTACATCCCCACCCACCTTTCACTACCAAGCTCTGCAGCACATGTGCAGAGGGCTTCAGGCAAGGCATGCAAATCAGACGGTCTCCAGCCAATAGAGGAAAGGCATGCAAATCGGGCAAAGAACGCTGGGAACTGTAGCCTGCAGCATTAGGAAGGAAGTTGGAGGAGATGAGAAGTGAGGGAGGAGGAACGATGAGGGCGGAGATAAGGAGAGAGGGAGGGAGGAAGAAAGGAAGGAAGGAGTACAGGCTCAGCCAAGTGACCTCAACCCCTTAATCACCTTAGATTTTTCTCTGCTTTTTTTCTCACCCGCCTTTTAACTTCTTCCAAATTCTCTCTCTGCAGTTGAAGAAATAAAAAAACTCCGGAAGCAGCTGCAGGAACTCCAGAAGGAGAACGGGCGCTACATCGCCTTGTTGAAAGCCAACGACATCTGCCTTTACGACGACCCCACCATCCACTGGAAGGGGAACCTCAAAAACGCCAACGTCTCCATCGTCATTCCCAACGATCAGGCCCAGAAGAAGAAAGAAAGCCCGAAGAACGCAAATATCTCGGTCGTGATCCCCAACGACCCGCTGCAAAAGAATATCATCGTGTACTCCAACGGCAGCCAGTTCGGGGGCAGTAACCAGGGGGCGTCGGTCCAAGGAATAACTTTCAACATCGGGCATAATTTACAGAAGCAGACGGCCAACGTCGTGCCTGTCCAGAGGTCGTGCAACACGCCCGCCCCCATTTCGAGTATTTATTCAACAGCAGTCAAGTCAGGGACTCAAACGTCAGTTTCATCGCTGGTATCAGGCCTCCCGAATACAGACCGAAAAACTCTGGAGCCCTCTACCTCTGAGAGCAAGCAAGGCCCGCCTACCTGTACAGGTGCTGCCGGCGCTGGGAATACCTCGCAGCTGGCGAGACTGCCGGGCGGGAAACGGGTCTCATCCCAAGAGGAGAACGACCTCTCCAAAGCCAACAGTAAACCAGGGAGTCTGAAGCCGATGGAGGAGACAAGCGTGCCAAGCCTTGCACCCAGGGTTAGTGTAGACGTGCAAGAAAGTACACCCGCCGAAGGGGGTTCAAGAAGTGGGTCTCTGGGAAGCTGTGTCACGTCTGCGGCTGACCCGGCCTGCGCGGCGCCGATGGGTGGGAGGGCCTCCCCCGAAAGGACCTTCCAAAGCCTGGGTGATAGACCTCCAGAAGAACCCCCCAAGGCTGTAACAGAAGGGAATATAGTACCTGCTACTACGACGACGGTAGAGAAATGGTCTTTTCCCAGTTCTTCAGGTGTGGGCCTTCCAGAGCCCCAACACATTGGTAATCTCATGAGAATCACTTCCGCTGGAAACACCCAAACCACGTGGACGACGCTGCAGCTCGCTGGAAGCACGGTTCAGCCTCTGAATCATACTCCGCCCAACATGGCCACCGCCCGTTTAAATGAGCCAACGAACGGGGGCGGGATTATAGCTTCCGCTCCCAACAAGGTTCTGGCCAGTGCCGCTGGCGTAAATAACCCTCTCGTTCCAGATGACCAGTTGGTTGTCGGCTTGCCTTCCTCCTACCCACCTTTGCCCATTCAGCCGCTGATGAGTAAGACCCCAATGGGGGCCCAAATGGCAAGCGGCCTCCTTCCCGTCAATCCGGCCATGCAAGTGATCCAAGTGTCCCAGCCGATGACCTCCCCGATCAACACCTCCCCTATTAACCAGAACATCGTCATTCTCCCGCCTCCTGGCGCTAATGCCTGCCCTCCGGTGCTGAGAGCTGAGCTCCCGAGCCAGACCGTTAGCCAGCAGATCGTGATCATCCAAACTGCTAATCCGAACCCCCTCTCTTTCTTCTCCCCACCCCCGGTTGTCAAAATGCCCGTGAATGGGACAAGTGCTGGCCATCTCCTACAAAGTGCCTCTGGGCCCCCTCATGTCTTTGGTGGGAAACATCTGGTTCACATTTTACCGAGACCCTCCTCCTCCTCCTCCTCCTCCTCCTCGTCCACATCTTCTAGCCTGACGCAAACGTTTCCCGTCTCCGTGCCCAACCAAAAGCTCCCGCAGACCATTTCTCTAAACGGGCAGTTGTTTGCGTTAAAGCCGGTGAAATCCTCTTCCGGAGATGCAGATCAAACCCCTATGCAAATTATTCAGCCGACCACCAAGGAAGACCCAAACACCAACATCGCCCTCAACGCATTTGGCGCCCTAGCGAACCTCAATCAAAGCATATCCCAGATGGCCGGGCAAAGCTGCCAACCGGTCTCTGGCAATCCACCCACCCACCCCAAAACTGTTAGTAGCCAAACCACACCGATATCTCCCGCTTTGCTAACGGGGGCCGTAACTTCCACTTCAGCTGCTGAGAGTTCTAGATTAACCTGTGCTTCAACCCCCCTAGACATTTCTCCCCCCAAAGCTGCTGGTTGGTCTAATAAAAATTCAGGTGCTAAGTCGACTTCAGTAGCCAGCAACAGCCTTGCATGTCAAGTAGATGCTGGCAAAGAATGCAAAAAAACCGATCGAACGATGACGGCGGCATCCGAGCGTTCAGGAAGTGACACGTTGCTTGAAAATATGCCCGTTTTGCAGTGCTTGGCTGTACCCCAGGCAAACTGTGGAACACCACCAAATGACATGCATGCTTCTTCTGATCCTCATCCCAAAGACAGACTGAGAGCTGAACAGAGCATGGGATCTACCCTGACGCCTGGTCTGAATGCGGCCGCAGTGCCTAGATCGTTGTCTCTTGAATCATCCTTGTTGGGTCCTTTTGAGGTCGTTCCGGCGATTTCCACCGACCGTGCTTCTCCTCCACCTCTTCAGATATGTAAATCCCAAGCCAACCCAACCGCAAATTCTAAGTTATCCGAACTATCCAAATGTATATCCACTAGTCCTTTACTGCCCTCTTCTTCAGGGTCCGTGGTGACCGTTTCTCACATTTCCGAGCCGTCGGGGTCAAACAGAGAAATGAATTCGGAGCATGTTCCCAGAACGGAGGTCTCGGAGATCTGCCAGATGGAACAGAATTGCTCCATTGTAATGCAGGCCTCCGATTTATTGGAGGAACAGGGCCTAACCAAAATGTTCTCGGAGTTTAATAAAGCAGGAGACGTACAAAAGTCCTTTTCGGTCCAAGTAGAGCACCCCGGGTTTTGTACCCAAAGCACAAAATCAAATATCAGCTCGGACGACAGTTTGGGAAGGAAGCCAGAAGAACTCTTGCTGATAAATGCTGAAGACGAGCACCTCACGCGGTCTAATTCTTGCACCTCCGACCAGGAAGCCAACCCTGCCAATAGGCAAGTCGATTCCCCCATGTCAACGAGCTCCGGCAGCAGTTGCGGCTTTTCTGTTGCCTCCATGTTGCCCGACACGTGCAGGGAAAACGTTTCCAACGGCACGTTGGCGAACACCCACAGCACCTGCACGTTTTCCGAGCAGACGGACATCGTAGCCCTGGCTGCGCGAGCGATTTTTGACCAAGAGACCCTGGCAAAAAATACAGGGGCGGCGGCAGGAACCCCCGTTCCCAAGGGTAGCAAAGTAGCATCTGTAGGAAGAGACCAGCCCTTCAAAGCCCACCCAGGGAAAAACGCGAATCAGATGGAAGCGGGCCCAAACGGTTTCAGGGCCCAGAGTTCAATGCAAATAAACATTGAGTTGTCCGCAGAGAAAGGTTCGGTGCAGCTGGAAATGGCTGAGGCGGCGTTGCAGATTCCAACGCCGCAGCCCTCAACCACCTCAAGCTTGAACGTGAATAACCTCATACATCCGACGTGCATCATACACCCTCCAGTAAGTTGCTCAGGGGTGCCGTCGTCCTCAGATCAAGCCCCCGTGCCTGTGTCCGGGGCTCCGTCTGTCCCTGCCAATGCGTACATGGCGCAGTCTCCAGGACATTCTCCAAGGCTGATGGCGCCAGAGTATCCTTCCGAGCAGCTATCGGCTCTTCAGACCAGCACGATGCAAGGCCCGCAGCTCTGCGAGCCCCATTTGAAGCAGCAGAGGCAAGGCCGCAAAGAATCGGCCAAGCGCTCTGTCCAAGGGGACCCCATGCTTTCGACGTCAAAGAGGCAGAAGCACTGCCAGGCCGCACCGCTGCAGCTGGAAGACATGGCTCTGTTGAACCCAGCCGCTGATGACATGGAGG
This sequence comes from Boaedon fuliginosus, assembly GCA_027560395.1. Classification (NCBI taxonomy): domain Eukaryota; kingdom Metazoa; phylum Chordata; class Lepidosauria; order Squamata; family Lamprophiidae; genus Boaedon; species Boaedon fuliginosus. The sequence continues at coordinate 14,716 of JANHGC010003136.1, read as the reverse complement.
GCCAGAACCAAATCCGTGTGAACCAGATCCCGCCCAACGCCTCTAACCTGGCAGTGTCGTTGAGTAATCAAGGGCATGCCAACGGCCATAGCAGGTTATTCCAAGCCGGCAATTTTGTGTCGCCTCCTTCTAGGCAATCTGAGGTTCAGTGTAATTCTCACCCGCCTCTCCTTGACCAAGGAGGACAACATCTGCAGCCTATCCAACATGCCCTCTCTCAGAGTATGGCTCATCTTCAGGCTAACCACCCCTATATAAAACCGCAGCAACAGCAGGCCGGACAGCTAAGAGAAAGGCACCAGTTGTATCAACTTCAGCATTACATTTCTCCCGCGGAAAGTTCGGCACACTCTCAAACCCATATCGCCCACCAGCAGAGAATACTGCACCAAGAGGCCCAGCTGCAGAAAAAGAGACGTCTAATCCAAGCCACGCAGCCCAGCCCACTTACTTTACAGCAGAAGCATCACGGGAATGACCCATCGCGGTCAAAGAGTAGCCAGCCCCATCCCCACCACCCCCAGATCCAACAACTGCAGCAGCATTACCCTCCTTCCCAGCCTGAGAAGAGCTGTGAGAATTCTGCTTTGAGTAGGACCCACAGCCACCCACGGAGCCACCCAAGTCAGGACATTCTGCACCAGCAGTCATCGGAGGTGGGCAGCAGGCAGACAGGTTCTGGGGTTCCTTCTGAGCACGTCTCGGGACATAGTCAGATGCATCGAATGTTGACCTCTAGGTCTTTGGAGCAGCAGATAGTGTCTCAGCCTAGTATTGTCTCCAGGCCAGATGTTCCCTGTCTCCCTCACCGGCAAGAGAGAAATAGAGTTAGTAGTTACTCCGCAGAGGCCCTTATTGGGAAGTCTTCGTCTAATTCGGAACACAGGCTAGGAGTGTCCATGCAGAGCTTCAAAGTTTCAGACCACCTTGAAATGAGAAACTACGCCGATGCGTCTAGGAATAAAGAACTAGTCATTCATAATGCACAAAGTCGCGTCTCTGTGGATCATCCACTTGGGTCAGACATTCAAAGGCTCTCTGAGTGTCAGACATTCAAGGTGAATGCCGTTAACCAACAGCCGACGGGTAATTTTGAAGTGCAGTCTTCAAGAAGTAACGAAATAAGTAACTCTCTCAGGGGTATGCAGACACAGAGTTTTCGGCTTGCCCAGAATGCTGGACCACCAATAGACAGACAAAAGAGGTTGGCCTACCAACCAGTTCAAGGCATCTCCGCCGGAAACCCTCTCCCGCCCCGAAGGGACAACGAGAACACATGCCACCAAGGCTTCATGCAGAGCTTGCTTATTCCTCATCTTGGAGATCAACCCAACGGAAACCAAAGACCGATTTCAGAGCATCAGAGAAACCCGCAGTGTGCCAGTTCCTCAAATGTCGATTATAACTGCGCCCCAGCAAGAGAGAGTATTCATATCCGAAGGGAAGGCGACGATCAGAACAGGGAAAGTTGCGACATGTCTCTCGGCACCATTAATGGGAGGAACAACGCTTTAACTATTCCCTTCTCAAGTTCTTCTGGAGATATTCAGGGCCGGAACTCAAGTCCCAATATTTCTATCCAGAAATCCAATTCCATGAGAATAACGGAGAGCCACGGAACGAAAGGTCACATGAATGCCTCGGCTTCTAGCAACGTACACGGAGCTGCGCGTCCTCTCCACTATGCACCGGTCTCTCGTGGGAATGCCGACCAGGTTCCTCCATCTGTCCGCCAAACCAGTTCTTCCGCCGCCGATCGGCCGAGGCACCCTTTACAGGACAACGGCGGCTCTAAACTTCGCCCGTCCGAAAGGAATCGCTCTACGAACCAGAGACACGGGAACGTGTTTGAACCTTCCCTGCCCCAAATCCCTTTATCCACGGGTGGAGGAATGATCCTGGGGCGCCAGCAGCCTACCCTTGAGAAAAGGGGCAGCATTGTACGATTCATGCCCGATGGGGCCCACGTCTCTCACGACAGCGCGGCTGTCGATCAGCACACTCTGTCTCAAAATTTTGGATTCCCTTTTATCCCAGAAAGTGGAATGAATCCGCCAGTAAATGCGAACGCCTCGTTCATTCCGCCGGTAACTCAACCCAACGCTACCCGAACAGCGGCCCTGATTCCCGTTGATCCTCAAAATACATTGCCGTCTTTCTATCCGCCATACTCTCCTGCGCACCCCCCGCTGTCGAACGACATTTCAATTCCTTATTTTTCCAACCAAATGTTTTCTAACCCAAGTACGGAGAAGCCCAACGGGGCAGGTTTAAACAACCGATTCGGCTCGATTTTGTCCCCTCCCCGACCGGTCGGCTTCGCCCAGCCCAGCTTCCCCCTGTTGACGGATATGCCCCCCATGCACGTGGCCAATTCCTCCCACTTGTCCAATTTCAATTTGACGTCTTTGTTCCCAGAAATCGCTACCGCTCTTCCTTCGGACGGGTCGGCCATCTCTCCCCTCCTCTCGATCGCCAACACCCCCGGCTCGGACGCTTCGAAACAATCCTCCAATCGGCCAGCCCATAATATAAGCCATATTCTAGGTCATGACTGCAGTTCAGCTGTGTGAAAAGAACGGGAAGGGGCGGATTTTCTTCTTCTTTTTTTTGGAATGCCCGTTTTTATAGGTGCAATGCATATATATATATATATGTATACTTGTATAGATTTGGATTTTATCGTTTGTAAAGATTTATACAGCAATCACTTGGGAATGGTTTCGTTTGCAGGTTCGCACCTCGACCCTCGGATTGCTAACTTACGCGTCTCTAAAGTGCAAACCAGGTGCTAATCATTTAAAATTCAGCAGCCTATGATAATGCGACATTTCACCCTTCTATTGTTACCATCTCAATGAGAAATGGGGCTAGGAAAACAAACGGAAGAATTTGCATTTATGATCCCTTGGAAAAGTAACATTGTATGCACGATGTAGGGAGAAAAATTTTAGATTGCTTCTAAAAATTGATATCGGCATCTCTTCGTTACAAATTATTTCAGTTTCCATTTAACGCCGTGCTTAGTTTCCGGTCACCTCTTATCAAACCGTACGGAAATCCTCGCTTCGTTTTTCAAGATTTCTAGTTGGAACAGGAATCGAAATAACCATGTAGTCATTTCCTCCCAGATCCATGTAGAATTCATTTCTTTTTGGCCACAGATTACCGTGGGCTTTTTCGGGTATTTCAGGGGTGGTTCTGTTTTCGTTGTTTTAAAACCCTCTCGGGAGATTTCCTCTCCTCCCCCACTTTTTTTAACATTTATTATTTTAAATTTTCTCTTAATAATAATAAGAAACTCGTCAACGTTGATAGATATACGAGGCTGTAAAATGAACAGGAGTTACAAGAAGTCTGCAGGGAAAATGATTTACATACCTAAACGTAATTTTGTCAAGCCGTAAGGAATTGGAAAGGATGAATTGCATGGTATTTAGCGGAAGGATGGTCTTGACAGTATGAGAATGAAAAAGTGTCTCACATCTCTCCCACACACACATCTGCACGCACACATGCACACAATTTAGCATTGCAAAACACAGTGAAGCAACAAGGGAATATTTTTGTCGGGCTCAAAACAATTTTTAGTACACCCCTTCGATTTTTTTTAAAAAAAACACAATTATTGTTTCGATTTGTCTCTCTACACAGCTGATGGCAAAATTATGATGGCAGCAGTACCTCATTGTCCAAGGTATTACTTCGATCAATTGCTGATTCTTCGTTTCTGTTCTTTTTTTTTTCCTGTCTTTTTTTAAAATGCTTTCTGAGCATTTATCAGTCCTCCGAAGCAGCCCAATTTGAGGCAGAGACTTTACTCTTGATAGTAGGAACAACGAAAGTCTTCCTACAACGCATGGCTAAGAGATATTTGCTCTTAAAAGTATTCCCCTGTACTTCCAGGATTTAGAGTTTTTGCAGACCATGCTAACGGATCCAAGAGTTCGTGCAAATAGGGCTAAGAAAGTTTATAGTTTTCTTTCTTTCTTTTTCTTCCCTCTTATGAGTTGGCTACGCTGCTGGGTTTGCGGAAAACCAATTCCCGTAATCCTATTAAAAGGATGAAAAAAAGCAAGCAAACCAGGTATTCTCAAACCAGTTTAAATGCATGACAAGTTGTGAAACGGTCGGACGTGAATTGGACGAAAATATATGGACCAGCCGAGGAAATCGGTTCCTTGAAGGAATTTTACTATGCAATAAGGGGTGCTTTTATGATTTCTGAGTATTGCAAATGCATTGGAAGTGTCTGATGCACAAATGAAAAAAAATGCAAGTAAATGGGGGAGTATTTAATTAATAGAACCTGTATTCCCTTCCGTTCATTGAGACAGTGGTGTGGAGTGGGAGCCTTGATGGAAGATGATGATCTTCTGCATAATATTGGCTCAGCTAACGATTTTTATGACGGTAGATTTTTTAAAAAAAGTATTGAGACGTTCGCCCCGTATTCATATACACCGGTAGCTGCTGTCTGAGCATTTATCAGTATTTCTCGTTAGAGTTTTTGGTAGATGCCAGTACAGGCTGCTATTAGTATTTTTCAAGGGTATTTTCATGTGGAAATATATTTTCGATATATCTCTCGACATTGCCTGCAGTGGCAAAACTATTGCAGATAAATTACCTTAGTTTTTGATTATTGACGGGGATTATATTTAGCAAGAGAGCACCAGCTCCCTAGTGAGATTCCATGCGCTCTGCAAATCCTTTTTTATTTCAGGTAGTGGTGCCCTTCAGTTAAAAACGGCATGAAGAAATCTTTAAAAAGAATTCCTTGGACAGTTTGACATCGTTAAAATGTTAAATGTTTCGTCCAATTGATCTTAAATTATTTCAGGATTAAAATGTTAATGTTTTGTCCAACTGATCTTAAATTATTTCAGGATTAAAACGTTAATGTTTTGTCCAATTGATCTTAAATTATTTCATGATTCTGTAATACACAATGGCCCATTGTAGGATCTCATAGATCCTGTGATCTTATCCCATTGTCTTATGGACCACTGATCTGACGTGAAGCTTCTCACAGCTCATAAAACATTGGGGACGTCCCAGCGGTTTATAAAATCCGTAAGATGTCAGTTTTTGCACGCGCGAGGAATTGATCGTTTCTTACTACTAAGATGCTCTAGGGTGCAATAGTGGATGAATCGGTTGAGAGAGAAAAAAAGCAAGCTCTAGATCACATGGGACGTCTGTTTATAATACCTTAGGGTTTCTGTTGGGTATAGGTAGTCACACCTTGTTCTTTTAATGGGAACAGGTAATGAAAACTTGCTGTCATGCCTACAGGTGTATATCCTACCGTCTGCGGTCCTTCATGGCACAAAGTAGAATTGTTTAAAACTCCCTCTCGTTTTTGAAATCAAAAGTATGATGATGACGATCGCGCTACACTTTTCAGCAAACGAAGAATGTATGTTGTGGTGCATTCTAGAATATTCTATCCGCTACCTAAGGTGTTCCCCCACCCCCACCCCCAAAAAAGAAATTCTCAAGATCTTGGAAGGTTAACAACTTGTAAGGAACGTTTATTGTTGTAAATAAGTTTTTTTTAATTTCAATTTTAACATCTTTTTACAAGTCGAATGCATTTGTATGTAAATACCTGCCAGCTTTGTTTTTTTTTAAAGAGAGAAAATCCTCAGATTTTTATTAAATGTAAAGTTATATATTGATTGTAAACATTGTATAGACATCAACAAAATAGTACTTTATTTTTTAAACATGTACAGTTTGTGCACTTATCATTTTGTGTCCTGCTTGTGCTTTTTTTTTAAAAAATTCTTCCCCTGTAGGAAAAAACCAAAAAGCAAAGCCGGCGATCCCACCTTTTTAAATACCCAAAAGTTTAAGATTGTGATTGTGGTTCCCCAATTAGTTTGTTCCAAATTTCATTTCATTCCACCTGCGAGAACCTCCAGATAGCCAGGCTGGTTCTTGGACACAACCTACAAGGTTGTCCATAGTGGGTCCAACAGCATTGC
>JANHGC010003135.1:5715-19726 GCA_027560395.1 Boaedon fuliginosus | reverse complement strand
TCCTTCCTTCCTTCCTTCCTTCCTTCCTTCCTTCCTTCCTTCCTTCCTTCCTTTCCTTCCTTCTTTCCTTCCTTCCTTCCTTCCTTCCTTCCTTCCTTCCTTCCTTCCTATCTCCCTCCCTCTCTCCCTTCCATCCTTCTCCATCACTGGAGGTTTTTAAGAAGAGATGGCAGCCATTTGTCCAGAATATTATGGGGTCTCCTGCTCCAACTGGGGGCTGGACTCCCTCCGAGGCCCCTTCCAGCTGGGTTATTCCGTTTTCTGCACTTGAGATGAAGGGTGAAATGCTCCCCAAAGAGCAGAAGATACAATTATCCTCAGCAGCCTCACCCAGATGAACCCAGGAGGGAGAAACAGAAGATCAGGCAAAAGGGAGATCGCATTTCATGGAGGAAGGAGAGGAGGAATGTTCCCAGGATATCCATCTTGCTCCAGTCTGCCCTCATGACACCTAAAACGTTGCCCTGCTGGTCTTCTACCTTCAATGAATCTCCTCTTTGACATCAAACATCAACCCTAGCTTGATTCCAATAATGGCCAGTTGTTTGAAGGATGACGTTCTCAGGCCAAAGGGAAGCTCCATTCTCTAGAAAGTATTTTCCCACGTTAGAAGTTTCAGGGAGGACCTTGGTTTGTGACAATCCAGGATAGGAAACAGGAGGACATCAAGATTGTTGTGGGGGGAGGTTTGCTGGACTTTGAAGCAGGAGGCTCCCCAAAAGCCATTCCCAATGGCGTCCAGCAGACCAACGAAGTCTTAAAGCCCAGTTCTGTGTCTTTATTTTTATTATTAAGCGATTGGATTCGGCTACAGAGGTGCGCCAGTAAATCTTGGCAGCCGAACAGAACCCGAGTTAAACACCGAATATCGAAGCAGGTGATCCCTTGTCCCTTAACCTCACTCTGTTGTGCAAGGCATCTTTTCACAGGGAGCCATTAATGGATTTTTCATACATATGTTAATGTCTTTGGGGAAGAAAATCGCTTGGTGTTTTTTTTTTCCCCTCCCTCTCATTCGCCTCAATCCGATCGCTGTAACAAAACCCGGGTTTTATTACAAACTATTTAGACAGCAGCTTCACGTCCTCAGATAGAGTTGTGTGAAATTTCCTCCGCCCTGAATGTGGTATTCATTGGCATTGACCTGTAAGCATCTCTCTCTCTTTTTTTCCCTCCAGTTCTTCGGGCTTCTACCGAAATCCGGATAAATTTCCCTTCGGTCTCAAGATTATGGAAGGTTGAGAGTTCACCTCTAAGCTAAAATAGCAGGAAACAAAAAAAAGGCTCCTTTTGTAAAAGGGAAGATTAGCCAAGGTTTGTTTACAGGATGAAAACGCCTGCTTTGTTTTAAGACCGGCAAACGGAGGGACGCAGACGTGGAGAACTCATTAAAAAGAAAAAAAATCAGTATTAAGTCCATCCTATAAAAGAGAGCTTAATAAGCAAGAATTCGGCACGAAGTTGTGGAGGGTTCTTTTGTTTGAACATTACTTTCTCAAAAGCCTAGCGTTTCACCCACGTTGTGAGATGTTGTGAGATGCGTTCAAAATAGACCTTTGTAGACCGAAAGGGGATGCAGTCTTGTCACAATCAACGTCTCCACGGTTTTCATAAAGTGTCCGACGTTATTTGCTCAGGTTAATCCAGAGGTATCCAAACTTGGCAACTTTAAAACTTGTGGACTTTAATTCCCAGAATTCTGGGAGTTGAAGTCCACAAGTCTTAAAGTTCCCGAGTTTGGACACCTCTGGCTTAATCTAATAGATCTGGATTGAGGTTCACTTCAGATGGAACACATTTTATGCGATACTGATTAAAAAAAGAGGGGGGGAGGACTTTTCTGGTTGCCAAAATGACAAAAAGAGGAGATTGGGGGCCCTTCTTAAATCATGACTGCTCTTCAGAGATCCCAGATGTGGAGAAAGCACCATTCCAGATTATCCTCGTGTTTAAATCATCCGATGTTCCCTTTTCCTGGATGCCGATATCCCTAAGGCTCTTGAGCCGTTGGCCTTCGTCCGATGGAATTCTCCTGGCCTCTCGTGGGTCCTTCTGCTAGCATTTGCAAAGGCAATACTCACAGAAACCAGGGGTGGGTTTCAGCCAGTTCGGGCCGGTTCAGGTAAACTGGATGTTAATTTGACATCTGGTTTGCCTAACCAGTATTTAGAATGACCGGCTGGCCCCATCCACCCCTCCAGGCCCCGCCCCCCCAAGGAATCTCCACATGGATGCCAGGTAAGTGTAGGACATGTACAGAGGCTCAGTACATGTACAGTGCAGGACATGCACAGTGTAGGACATGTACAGAGACTCTCCCCAGGCTCCGGGGAAGCCCCTGGAGCCTGGCACGGCGTAAGTGCCCCCCTGCATCGTGGTGCAGGAGGCCGACTAGGCCACGCCCACCCAGCAACCAGGCAGAGAAGTGGTTGCTGGAATTTTTGAATCCTATGGAGGATTTCTTTCATGTACCTAGTACAAATTGCAGACAAATACCCCAGTTCCTCCCTCAAACCCTTCTCAACCCCCAGATTTCTCACCAGGAGAACTCCTACGCCTCCATTGTCTCTGGATCTGCTCACAAGCCCCATGCATCGCCAAGGAAGGGCGAAAACGGGGAGGCCCCCAAGTGCGTTCGGTTAATTTCATGCAAGCATGAAATCAGCCTTTGCTTCTTTCATGCCCGCTTCAGGGCACCTTCGAAGGGTTCTTCCCTCCCTTTACGCAGACGTATAAATGTCCCCTTGGGAGATTAAGGATCATTGACTGCACTCCTGCAAGGCTGTCTACCTTTGGGTCTACGCGTTGAGCCGGCCAGGTTTCCTTCGAACGATTCTCCCACGAGGAGAGAAGAGAGAGGGGCCATTGTGCTGAGAAAGGCAGCGGCTGCGTTGACAGGTGGTTGAACCCTGGGCTCGCCGACGCTTAAGGTACTTCAGGGTGACATTTCTCAGGACCCTCCTCCCCTGGAGCTGAGGGATATCGCCAAAGGGGGCTCTCTTCTCCTCCGTTCCCTTTGTTGGTGACATTATCGGACGTGTCGACAGGAGAAATGCGCGTGCAGTGAAAGCATGACGGGCCCCCCCCCCACAACAATCGACACCCAAGGAGATGTTGAGACAAGGTTTGGTGGAATCTGAAACTCGGCCACTTAGACTCTTAAGTCCAAAGCCAGGCCTGCTTGATGCAGGAAGAGAAAATAAAACTTTCTCGGGCGGAGGGTTGTCGAGTTACTGCCGGAAGACTTCCAACGGAGAAGAGTCTGCCGTTCCTCAAATTTGCCCCCAACCCAAAATGAAGAAATGAAACTTTATTATCACCTCCACAGTTGTCAAATTTAGCACACCATTGGGGAGAGGTTTGATGTGGTGAACACCCTTGTGATGGAAAAACGGTATTCCAAATAACCTAAAGCCACATTTACCTTTTGACTTTTCTGCAGTTTATTGTCTGAAATGGTCTAGGGTTTCCTGGCTAAGCAGGGGGTTGGACTAGAAGACCTCCAAGGCCCCTTCCAACTCTGTTATTCTATTCTATTCTATTCTATTCTATTCTATTCTATTCTATTCTATTCTATTCTATTCTATTCTATTCTATTCTTTAAAAGCCCTTAATCTGTTCCCTGTCCTTCATTCCTTTATCCTTCCTTCTCCATAGGGCTCCCCACGCAGGTAATGGGGTTCAGAACTGTTTGGAGAGCAATAAAATACCTCGAATTTGCATGCTTGAATGCCTGTCAAAAATTCCCCAAATTTTCCTTTGCTTTTAGGTTTCTGGAGATCTTGCTGAGGGGAAACCATCCTTCAAAACCTAACGGGTGAAGTCAAGTTAGAAATTCAACTGGATGAATTTAATGAGAAATAAATATGGCTAATGGGATTATTTTTCATCGGAGTTAACATTCTTCTCGTCTATCACAATAACCTTGCAATATAAGACAAACTTTTGGCAGGCCTTCAGGAACCCACCAAAGGGGTCTCAAGTTGTCCACTCCTGTTTCAGAGCTCTTGACAATATTTGGAATACGAGAGCTTGTAGGCCCATCATTTCTGAAGGCATGGCATAACTAGACTTCAACGTTATTGATGACATGATTTCAATTTATAGCACTGAGAATAACCCTGAAGGGGCCCTTATGCAATGGTGAAAGGAAAAGACTTTTGAATCTACCTTTTGATTAGACCTTCTGAATGGGCTCCCTTATTTATTTTCCTGAAATGCCTCTGTTCGTCATCAAACTCCAAGGAAAATTGGGAAAGAGGATAGGAAAGGAAAGGAAACTGGTTCTGGTAAGTAAATTATATGGCTTTAAAACTCATTTCCATGTTATGTTAGTGCACACAGGGCGCATATTCAAAATGACAGCCCTGGGAATAAATGCCGACTGAGGTTGTAGCTCCAAATTTTGGGCTGAGCTGGACCTGTTCCACCTATAAATTATAAAAAAAGAATGCCCAATTTTGGGGTATTTTAAAAGGGAAAGTTCCAAAGGTGTTTTTCTGACTGGTTCTTCTCCAGCTCTCAGTCCATGGTTTTCTTCCAGATTCAACTCTGCAGTTCCATATCATCCTTGCATCCGAAAATGCATATTACTATTTTAATTATTATTTCATTGGATGAATTACTGTTTATTTATAATCCGATCAGCTCTCGACAGTAGGGAATCACCCTATTTGCAGTTCCCTGAAAGCCAACACAGATAGAAGGAGTGTTTTCCTAGGCAGGCCTTGGATTATGACATTTTCACCAGCTTTCAAAGCAAAATCTCAGGGCAGTTTCTGAGGGAAATGCAGTGAAAACGGTTCTACGTGGTCTCCTCAGAGAATGGCGGATACACGGTTCCTCATGCTTGGTCCCGCCTTCTGGGTTTCCTCCTCCTCTTATTCCACAGTCACATCAAGGAGCAGGGAGCAGTCACTTCCTAATAATGGCTGGTTGGGGTTCTTAAATTCATGTTCCTCACCCTAAAAGGGAGCCACCCTTGAAGAAAAGTGAATTATGAGTCCAGGAAGCAACTGAAGGAAGAGCGGATTGGAAAGGAGAAGATCAAAAGAGGCAACTGGGGAGAAGTGCCCTTTCTCACAACCATCAGCAGCAACGAAGATGACTAGAGAGCTGGAGACTGAAACAACAGTTGAGGGGACTCAACCCAAGTCTAATGAAGAGAAGGACTAGAGGTGACATGATAGCAGTGTTCTAATATTTGAGGGGCTGCCACAGAGAAGAAAGGGGTCAACCTATTTTCCAAAGCATCCGAAGGCAGGACAAGAAGCAACAGGTGGAAACTAACTGAGGAGAGAAGCGACCTAGAATTGAGGAGACACTTCTTGACAGTGAGGACAATTAATCAATGGAACGACTTCCAGAGGTTGTGGGTGCTCCAACACTAGATGTTTTTAAGAAGAGACTGGACAGCCACTTGTCTGAAGTGGTATAAGGTCTCCTGCTTAAGCAGACCTCCAAAGCCGCTTCCACCTCTCTTCCGTTATTCAAACAACCCTTTGCCCAAAGCATTCACAAAACCATTACCAAGAATGACCAGGTTCAACCATGACAGATAAAGGTCCATTTGCAAGAAAGTCCACAAGTCAACTTTCATCCAGCAATGTGCTGCAACCCGAGGATACTCCCAGTTGGGAGGGAATAAGTTCGGAGAGCAAATATTTAAATATTCCTGCCCATCACTACAAGCCACAATGAACCACCTTGCAAAGAGTGAAGGAGGTTGGATGCACCTTTTTGACCAAACCAGAGACGTGTCTTCTTACCTTCGGCAAATGGCTCCCACTCATAGAAACGGCCCATAAACGGCTTGTTGTTGTATGATGCGCACTGCACCTCTCTGATGTTTCTGTTCTCAGGGCAGGCCTGTTAAATAAATCGTGGAAAAGCTACGTTAACAACGTTATTCAGGATTTAGAACAGAGCTCTCCAAACTTGGCCACTTTAAGACTTGTGGATTTCCAGCTGGCTGAGGAATTCTGGGAGTTGAAGTCCACAAGTCTTCAAGCGGCCAAGTCTGGGGACTCCTGATTTAGAAGAATCAGGGCACTCATCTGGTTTAAAAACTTAAAATAATCCAATGGAAAATCCTAAATTATCTTCCATTGGCCATGAATGAACCAGGAATGGAAGATACTCATGAACTCCATTTCAGTCAGGACACTTTTTAAAACATTGGTTGAATCAGGGGGTCTTCAAACTTGACAGCTTTAAGACTTGTGGACGTCAACTCCCAGAATCCCTCCTCCAGTCATGTGACCTCAAGAATTCTGGGAGTTGAGGGCCACAAGTCTTAAACTTGCCAAGTTGGAAGACCCTTGGGTTAAATGCTCGTCCTTCCTAACCATGATTAGTTTTATATCCATTGAGTGAACAGCCTTTCCCAGATTCTCCAAAGCCAACAGTCCAACACGAATGGAATAAAATAGAATCAATTTGGAAAATGGGCAAAAAGAAAAAGAAAAATATCTCTCTTTGTTGATCCTGGAGCCCTCCTTAGAGCATAATGGAGAAGCAATGACCTTGTTAGATTTGTTGAACATTTCTGAGACCCTCCTAAGCCTCGGAGCCATGGTTATTTTGAGCAAATTCTTTCAATAAAGTCACATACTTGGCTATTTATTCAGCTACAGCCACACTTTCATAAAATATGCTTTTTAAAAAATCCATCCAAATATGCGCCTTGTCTCTGAAGTCGTATTTATAGAAAATGTATGTAATGCATGAGGCTCTTGATTCAAACAGAAACCAAGTGAAACGTTATTTCCATTGGACAAAATCTGGCTGAAAGTCTCAAGGCTTCTGCTTACTAAGGAGTAACTTTCTGGCTCCTCTGCTAATTGCTCCAGGCAAAGCTGCAATATTATTACGACTACTACTGCTACCATCAATACGGATAGAAATATAGGGAGGCAGCAGAATAGAAGAGAAAGAATTGGAGAAAATCTCGAAGTACAAAGACTTGCAAATAGAAATAGAACGACTGCAGCAAAAGAAAGCCAAGGTAGCATTGATAGTAAGAGGCAGCTTGGGGTGCAATCCCAAAGCATCTGGAGCACCATTCAAGCACCGTCAGCATTGACAAAATCCCCATCAGTCAATTGCAAATGGCAGCTTTACTCGGAACAGCTTAACATCCAGAGCGGAGATTTTTAACACCCTCAAGCGTCCACATCTGTCTCCCCCAGGTCCTTGGGAAGGACTTGACAGGTAGGCAGAAAAGCCAAATGCAGTCGGAACATCTGGCTGACCATGCAACGCACCATGAGTAAATTTCAATGTAATATAAGTAAATATATAACTGGATGCCATATCCCCCCTCAAAACTGGATGGCACTTGGCCTTGTGTTCCCTCTTTGGGGGGAAGAAAGGTGGGGTATAAATAAAATAAAATAAAATAAATAAAAATCTGTCAATTTCCATCTGTCAATTGCAAAAGGTCATCCTATTTGGATCTGCAGTGACTCTCAGAAAGTGTGCAAACGACCAGCTGTCTGCAAGGAGCATCAGTCCTTCCTTTCCCCACCCTCCAGTCAGCGCTGAAGATGCTTCTTGGAGGAGAAGCAAAACGTCTTCGAAGAAAAACCGGAACGTCCAGTTGCCTCCTGCAAAAAAACTCCCACCTTTGGGACAACCCTGACCTGGCTGACCGAGAATCTCCACTGACTGAGCCCAGATATTCTGAGTGAAGAGGGCGATGACAGCTCCGCGTGTCTAATTGCATTCGGTTTGTTCCAGTTTGGGTCTGTTTGGGCTCTCAACGCGATTGTTTTTATCCAGCAAGGAAATGAATGAACAACCCTACGCCCATGATACATTGTCCTGGAACTCGACCAGCAACCAAGCCTTCGATGTGCCACGACAAATCCCCCCCCCCCCGCAGGGACACATCTCCACATCTGGCAAGCCACAGCATTCCCATCTATTTTTGCAGCTCTTTCTGGATACTTTTATTTGCTTTAATTATTCCATCCCCTTCCAGTTGGACATCCCACTGGGTCCTATTTATCAACGGGTGACTGATTCAACGGCGCTTGCCCTGCGCCGACTACAACTTCAAGTGTTTCTAAAACAATGGACGATTAATCTTAATTAAAAACAAAAAAACTACCATGGGCCTTCCAGAAAACCCCGCTCTTTAAATGTGTTTTCAGAAGCATGTAAACCAAACCTTCTAAGCTGAAACTGTCTAGGATCCAACGTGTCATTCGTGAAAAATGAGTTCTGCTCCGCATGAAAAAAACATTAAAACTATAAACCGCAAGGAAATGACCTAATGGAGGGAAGCAGATTGAGTTAATTTGTTATTAATTAACTGCCCCAACCCAGAATCCATGGGGGGAAGTGACCCAACGCTACAATTCCAATTAAGAGAGCTCTTCCCCACCCCCACCCACCCCGATAAATTATATTAACCACGGAGAATGTTCCAAACGAAAGGAAAGCTTGGTGTTCTCTCCATGCTAGCAGGAGCCCTAAAAATATTTCGGCTAATAAATTAAATTACTGCCTAAATATATGTTCTGGGAGATCATGCAGAAGGTGGATAAACACAGTAGATTTGCCTGGGTCCGGCGCAAGCCCATCTCACTCTCGTTTCACCATTTGGTGTTTAAACTACTCCTCTAGGGCACCGTGAGGTCATCATGATCCCCGACTGGGTAGCCGCCGAATCCACCGTGGGTTGCCCCATCACTATTTTCTTTAAAGGTGTTTTTTTTTTAATAAGGAAGAAGAGGGCAGGGGAAGTGGAGGCAGAAAGGAGCTGTGTTCCCTTGGAAAAAAATAAAATTAAAATAAAAAAACAAAGATGAGGGACTTTGTAATGCTCTGGATGAATTTTCAGATAGAAAAATCCATGTATTGCGCAGGTCAGAAGAAAGGTTGAGAGGACAGCTGTAGATCCCTCCCATCCTGGACATGAGCTATTTCAGCTCCTTCCCTCAGGATGGTGCTCTAGAGCATCGTATGCCAAAACAACTAAGACAGAGGGACCATTTTTTTTCCCTCGTGCCATCACTCTGCTGAACACCTAATTCTCACCGTACTGTCTGAAATCTATGTATATTTACCTACATAGTATAACTGTAACATGATTCTTATCTTCTTTACTTCCCCCTTTTATTGGGACAGCTAGTCTTTGACTTATAGCAATTCACTTAGTGACTATTCAAAGTTATGACAAACACTGGAAAAAAAGTGACTTATGATCGTTCTTCACACTTACAATCACAGCAGCAACCCCGGACTACCTTTATTGTTATTGTTATTGTTGTTGTTATTGTTTATCGTTATCGTTATCGTTTTCGTTATTGTTATTATTTTATCTCTGTTGCTTTGCATTACACTGAGAGCTGCTGTACCAGAGACGAATTCCTTGGGTGTCTAATCACACTTGGCCAAATAAAGTATTCCATCCAATTTAATCCAATTCAAGAGGTCCAGTGGGCTTCCTCCTTCTCTGCAAAATTCCTGAGCTCAAAACAAGGATTTGGCCAGAAGCAGAGATTCAGCCGGTTCGGACCGGTTCAGGCGTACTGGTAGGGGAAATTTTGAGTGGTTTGGAGATCCGGCAAATACCACCTCTGGCTGGCCCCACCCACCTGCCCTCGCCCCTTCCTGCCCTAAACTCCCTTGTTTTTTTTTTAGCTCAGCTGATTCACACGCACTCGCATTTTTGGCGAACCAGTGGGATTATCTGGATGGTCAGAAGGTGTGAAAAGGTCAGAGGAGAAAGGACGACTTACGTTTGTATTGCAGAGTCTGTACTGCTTGTAGGCCCCAGTGCACACAATTGCGGTGGCCGGCTGAGTGGACATCTGCCCTTGGACGGGGGGATGAGAAGCTCCAGGGAGATGCCTGCTCCGTTCTCCGCCCTGGAACAAACTTGGAGACGCTGCTGGGAAGGCTTGAAAAGGGGACCCCGGCTGTTGATAGAAAGAGCTGCTCGCCCCCTGAGTCCTGGCTGGAGAAGATCGGGGGTCACCTTGGTACGTTCCTCCGGGATGATGATGGGAAGGGCTACCCGGATGGGCAAAAGGGGAGATGCCACCAGTCCCCTGTTGGTTGGGTGCAGCAGGCTGCACGGACTGACGTTGTTTTCGGGGCTTGTGTGGCGATTGCCCCGTGTCCGTCTGCAGTGGGAGAATGTAGGGAACTTTCCCATAGCCGTATTTCCCAGGTCCAATGGAACTTTTCTTTCGGCCTCTGAGGACAGAGAGAGCAGGAGGAAGCAGATCAGCCATTGTGTCTCAAAGCAAGCAATCAACAGCTTCAAGGCCAGTTCCGACCAGCCAAATACCAACCCAATAAGCTTCCCTACTTATTCTCCTGGAGCTCAGAGAGACAGAGGAACCCAGTCTCAGAAAGCTTGCAAGAAATCAGAAGTAGGGGAGATGCTCTGCATGAAACCACAAGTCTATCTGGACATACCTGTGCAGCACCCTCTCTTGTTCACAATTCTCCTATTGAACGAGACAACTTGAGGACAATTCATGGGGGGGGGGCAGTCTATGGTTCGCTTTTCAAGTTTCCAACAATGACCTCCTCAGGCTTCAAGCAAGCTTTGTTAGGGTAAATATCAAACTGTGGAACACATTCATCATTTGGTGAAGAGGAGGGGATTTTCCTTCTATGCCTCGCAGACGTTTATCCACAGAAAATGCCAGTGAAAGGAATGGGGGGGGGGAGAGAGAACCGTTTGCTATCATCAGAAAGCAAGCTACTGTTTAATAGATAACACATGTCGAAAAGCAGGCATGCGCCAGATACGACGGTGAGGGCATCTCACGAGACATCCAGTCTTGTTGGACTTATCAAAAACAGAAGTTTTATCTCACTGATAAAAAATGTAAGCTGCTGGTATCTCTCACTCACCCACCCCGAGACCTCACAAATATATATATATACATATATATATTTCCTAGGCTCCAGAAGCTATGGTTAATCTCGGGTTGGAGGCGCCAAGAATTGGGAGACCCAGAAATGGCCGTGTTTAGCGTGAGATTGAAAATTTGGAGCCAGGAAAGGCAAATTATCTAGCAAGCAAACAGGGCAGTGGTCGCCTTGGATCCGCCACTGTTCCTATTTCATGCCTGCTCTCTCTGTCTGCCTTAAAAGAAGGACACATTTTCACAAGGAAGAAGACATGGCTCTCCATCCTAAAGAGGTAGCTTGTGCAAAACCATCAATGGAACGCGTGGGCGTATCACACCACAATCTTGGTGTCTGTGTGTGCAACTGTGTCATGGAGGATTTGAATCAGGATTCAAAAAAGAAGTGTGGGGAGTGGGTTGTTTTAAGAATAAGGGAAGCTGGGTTTAATTTTGCCTGTTGGGTGCCAGGGTTTACCTTAGGCATCATGGCGCTGTCAAAATCAACTATGCGAAATCAATTATTTTAACAGCCAGCCGGGCGAAAATGAGCTTTGATCCATTTTTTCCATCAGATATGATGGAGTCCAGTTTCCTCTCTCCCCAAGCTCCCCCCCCCACAGCCCCCCACTCAGCTACTACTGTTCTCTTTCTCCATGGTGTAAATTAGCAGGAACATTTTGTTTAATGCGAACTGAGCAGATAGACATCTAGAGCCAATGTTTCGTTTTGGTCCATTGCTCCTCCCGGGTGTGGAGGAATTTCAACTCCCTTCAGAACGATTACAAAAACCTCAGACCCTCATCTAGTTCCCTCATTCTGGGGGGGGGGCAAGCAATCTGACACCCCAAAACCACATTCAGCCTTGAAATCCATTTTCCTTCCAGCTACCGAAGTCCTGCAGATGACCACAAATGTTATTCAACTGTTGTGCAGCTCCTGCTCTGTGAAACACACAGAAAAGAGGGGTTGAAGTCCCCCCAACTAAGGGTTTAATTCATGAAGGGAGAGGGGGTGGAGGAAATACACCTATTGTATCTGTCCAGCATCCCTTCCTCAATTTTACGTCCACGCTTCCAACAGTACGCCAACTTTCTTAAATTAGCTGCCTTCTCTGTGTGAGATTTTATTTTCAATTGCCCCAAAGCCCGTTTGGGTAGCCCAGAAGGTCTGGCCCTGGGTGCAAGGCCCAGGCAGAAGATACGCACGACTTCCACAGCAGAACAAGCTAGATTGGCAGGAAGGAAATTTAAATTCCAGCCAATCTCAGTTGCTAGTTCCTGGATCCCTTCCTTCGTACAATTTTTCCCTCTGGTCTCTCCACCCTTTCCAGGATATTGAAAAAAAAAAAAAGTATTTGATAAACTGTTACCCAGCTCTGCTCATTAATATTCTTCGTTAGCAAGGGAGGGAGACTTAATCCCTATCAATGTAGGGTGTTTTTTTAAGACTACCTTACCCACCCAGCTCATTGGCCTCCCATAAATCTCTCTGACAATTGTGCCTTATTTTTTCCTCTGTGAAGGGAAGTCCATCAAGAATTTGATTCCAGCGCTAACCCTCTTGGCTGATAAAAGACCCAGAGCTCCTACAGCCACCAAAAGACAAAGCATCAGACCGTCTACGTGACAGGTGAGGGCAGCAAGTAAATCCTTCTTCGAAAAAACAAACGTCGTGATCCAGGACGACACGATGTCGCAGGAGGAGAGACCCTCCACCCATCCTTTCATCCACTACACGGACAAGGGTCTATAGGCGGGGGTCAAATCGGTCTCTGTGCCTGCTGAGTTTCGCAGGTTCAATATCTGCACTATCCAGGACCGATGCCCTGGGCCTGCCTGTGCGCTTTGGGCTATGATTTATCAAGCTGGCTTTTTCAGAAGTCAGCCCGGGAAGGACGCCAGATGTGCATTTCTCCGTCGGAAAAAAATCATCTGTAACTCATGAAGAAGTGGGAAGCCGCTCGCAGGAGATGTGTTGCCTCTGAAAAAAAATATAGAATGTTTGGTGGAGCCCTTGGGTCAGATTTGTTAGAGAGGCCGAGCATCTACAGTCCGCATCACATCCACGGCTCTGGATGTGGGGAGGGTTTGCAGGGCAACGTTGCACCGGGTACGAGCTGGGAAATCTCCTCCAGTGCCAACTGCCAAAACGTCCCGGGTCTTCCTGAAATGCCTACCAGGAGGGGCTGTGATCCTTTTCCAATAAACCACAGCTAGCTTTCCAGATTAAACTCTCCTTTTTTTTCTTTTTTTTTAAACTTACCCATGTAATTCCATTCCTTCCCGGTGATGTAACCATTCGCCCTTTCTTGATGATAGCATTTGGGTCAGTTTTCCATAAAAAAAATATCTTTAAAAAGTTCTCTAACCTTGCAAGCTGCCCTGAGTGTACGGTGCACGTGTCTACCACAAAAAACCACCCAAGAGGACCTTCGTGAACGCCTGTCCCTCTCTCCTCCAACTTCCAGAAAAAGTAACAAGAGGACACTCGATGGACAAGCGGATTTCAAGAAAGATAGCCCCTCAGTACATGGTCCTAAGCCACAAAGTGCTTTAGAAGTCTTAGCTCTTACTTGATGTCCATCCTTCAACCACACTTGTGCACCTCCTCAAATGCCTAGCAAGCATCCAAGCCATTTCTACACCCTTCTTATGACCGGTACAAACATTTTGGGCCTTTGGGAAGTGTTTACACAGTTCACCAAGACCCTCTGCTTGTTCTCCAGATAAATCTGACTTTGTCTCAGTCGTAATTCCTAATCTCTACTTTCTGGTTTCATCAATAACTTCCTTAGGAGCAAAGCTTTCCAACTGATTGAAATGCTTTAATGTTTATGGTTGTGAGCCACCCAGAGTTTTAAAACAGGCAACTGTGCCGATATCTATATCTATAAAAGAGAACTGTGGGTCTGTGGGTTTGTGGGTACATCCTTAATAGGGGGTCATGAATGGGTTTTTGGTCCCCCCCACCCAAAAAAATGGTGCCGAAGTGCACCTCCCCACCCCATATTTCACTATGAGATTAGTATGAATGCGTTTTGATCATTTTTATATTACTGTACTATTGTACTTTTTTAATGTTGTAAGCTGCCTTGCGTTCCCCTTGACCAGGGAAGAGCGGCAGGGGATACAGCT
>JANHGC010003134.1:114984-126642 GCA_027560395.1 Boaedon fuliginosus | reverse complement strand
GTCAAAGGGAACTCGAGGTGGCTAACAATAGTTAAAACAATCAATACAATATAAAATATTACATACACAATCAAAAGGATTCAGGAGGGAAAGGTAGTCAGTTCCAGGCCTGCTGACAGAGCCAGGTCTTCGTGGCTTTTCGGAAGGCCAACAGAGTGGAGATGGTCCTAATCTCGGGGGCGGGGAGGGGGGGAAGCTGGTTCCAAAGGGCTGGTGCTGCCGGTAAATGATATAACTATTTGCTTTAGCCTTAGAAAGTAGCCTGTAATTGCCTTCACACAGCACTGTTGGATACTAAACAACAACTTAACCAGGGCAATTACAAATCTAGGAACTACATTAAAAAAATGTGGCAAGCTTGGCCAGTTTTAACCTTAGGTTCCCCACCCCACTCATGCTTAGTATGTTTGTCTGAATTCAACCTATTCAATTAGTTGTTCATTAAGTAGTATGTGTGAATCTAAAAAACAGACTACTTGAATTGGGGAAAGAAATTTAAATTATCTATATTAAAAAAAAACAAAAGTACAAATATTTATACTAAAAGTTGATATTTATTTATTGTTAATGAATTTTATATTTTAGCCTCAACTGGTATTAGGTTATATTTTTCTTTATATTTAATTGAAAAAAGATTGCGTGGGGATGGATGAGAATAGAAGGATATACATGCTGTGCAGCCTCTTCTACCTTCCTGAAATTTCATGTTAAACCTGGATGTCTGAAGAGCGATAGTAACTACCTTGACCAAACCTGGTTAGAATCCTCCGTGCGATCAGGATTCCTGTCTAACCAGACTTCTAGTTCATAGGTAAGACTGAACTCAGGTTCCATTGAGTGTGACTATAATATCTTTAAATAATGCAGCATAGGAAAGTTTAAAGTGTGCTGTGAGAGCAAGACTGTCACACATTCACCTGTACTTGTTTTGCACTTTGACATTTGAAATAGGCTCCTGATTCCATAAATTAACTTAAATAAGAGGAAAGGAATCATTACAGCATCTGAAACTTTCATCCCTCCTGTCGCGGCTTTGGATTAATACTAAATCGAATACGTATAAAGAGAAAATCAGATACAATATGAATTGCTATGATTGCCAGTAAATATAGTTGATAGCAACTGCTTATAGAGGAAATATAATGAGTACCTGCCTTGTGCCAGGTTGTGCATTTGGATATAGTAGAAATAGTTAGTAGAACAGGTTTGGAAGTGTGAGAAAATGCCTATTGACTTCTTCTTATATTCATATTGGCTTTCATCCTCATTATTGCAGGAGGATTAGCTCTGTTTCTCATAATGCCAGGCCATGGGTCACATGAAAAAACCTGCCACAATTTGCATGAGGATTCACACAGCAGGTCAGTACAAATGAGAATAGAGTGCTGGAAAAGATGGATCTCTGCAAGATATTGCAAGGCAGGGCATTATTTGCATGTTCTGGTGCCAGGGATATGATAGATTGCTTACATAATTATCTAACTCATCAGCATGATCACTTTTCCACTCTTGGTACATTTGAGATGTACTGTAGCTTTGCATACATTGATAGCGTAACAGCATGAATCCACTGACGTTTGATTCTAACTTAAGTACTTTTACCAGAGAGTGAGTGTATCAGAGGCTAGAAATGGACAATGAGTGGAAGGTAAAATGTGAAGGCCAATGGTGGGAAAGATCCCCCAACTCTCTCTCACAGCAAGAAAGAAAGCAAACCTCTTCCTGTAGAAGAGGATAGTGTAAAAAAAAAGAGAAAGGAAAGAAACAATGAATTCTTTCCTCCTCCCATCTCCCAGCATGGATGCACTTCCTAGTTTTCCTGTAAACTAGAACCATTAATTAGTGGAACACCTTGCCTTCAGAAGTTGTGGGTACTTCATCACTGGAGGTTTTTAAAGAAGACATCCACTTCTCTGAAATGGTATAGAGTCTCCTGCCTGAGTGAGGGATTGGACTAGAAGACCTCAAAGGTTCCTTCCAGCTCTATTCTGAATTTAAATTTAGAATTAATAATGTTGTGGCTTCCGGATACTCTCCTAAGAGAGCTCCAAAATCATATAGTGGGAGAAGGGCTTCACAAAGAGTTGGCCAGTGTCCCTTGTAGGTTTTCTCCAGCCTTGTAAATAATGTCCAATGTTTGGACAGTGTCTACCAACTTCCTGTGATCTCACATTTCCAGGGGGTCTCAAAACCCATAGTTTCAGCTGTCAAGAAGACGACAACAGCAGTGCTTGTCACCATCATTGTTGTAATAACACCTACTTAATATAATTATACTATTTCATAAGCTTATCTAATGCACACCTAGATCACGGGGTCTCCCATACCAATTGTGATTCAGTACCTTCTAGCTAGGGCTGTTTTATAGAAGACTCTGACTGCTTCTAATATTTCTTCTAAGTGAGCAGCTTGGGATTAAATACATATAATTCAATGAAGTGTTACTTAATGTTTGTTCTTAAATAAACATGTCACTAAAAAGTTTCCCTTCAGATACTTGAATATATTTTGCACAAAATGCTGGAACAGTCAAAATTAATGACAGCTGGCCTTAATAAAATATCCCCAGCCGCTTTTGTTACCAATAAATATTTAAATATCAATTTTCCATAGGCTCTGGCAAGTTAGAAACAAATCATTTAGATATGCTAAGATAGCTTTCTTGTGCTTGCCACTTTTCTATTGCTCTTTCAATCAGTGTATAACTATTAAAAATAAAATGGTTGTAATCACTGTGGAAATAGGTTCCCCCATAAGACCATTCTAATAAACTATCTATAATCCTCTGCTTTCTCATTGTTATTTCAATCTTCCAAGATGGAATAGAAAGAGGTGACACAAAGGATTATAACTCATCAGTAAGAAAGCATAGGAAGACTAAGAAAGCTAGTTTTTTCTTTCTACAGTGAGGCTTATTAAACATGCAAGACTTTCCAATCTGAAAACCACTACAAAAACGGGCACTGCTTTGTGTGCATATAGGTGTGTGCATTTCTGTGTATACTTGCATGTGTCCTATTAACTATACAATAAAACACGCATATTAATTAGAAGAAAAAATAATTTGTATTTCTTTTTACACAAGAGGTTAATAGAGGGTGCATACATACGATAAGAAATAATTTATAGGACAAATTCTCCATCAGATCAGTTCAAAAAAGAAAGGTGGAAAAAAAAACCTCTTGGCTCTTGACACTTAAGGCTTAACATCAAATACGGCCAGAAATCCATTTTCACAGTTTTATTGCCCATTCTGGACGCTTCATTTCAAAGGAAAAGAATTTGAATTCAGACACATAAAATTCCCTTTGTTCTCTTGCCCTCCAGCCTTTGGTGCCAATGTGGACAGTTCTGTAGGGAGAGTCAGAGATTAAAAAAAACAGGAAAAAGAAAAAAGAAGCAGCTTAGATACCTGCCTTCAAATCATACCCCTTTGGCTTTGCTAATTAAATCAGGTTTGCAATAAACTTGACAAAGCACTGTCAATTATAATAATTTACATTAGCAAACTGAGCAAAGAGGCTTTAAACACTCTTGTAAAAAAGGCACACACAACTCTCATACCGCTTTGGAATTAATCTATCTATCCTAAAGTACAGCACTTTGAATTGCTGGGGAGGGGTCATGATCTACTTGGACAGCTTGATTAGATGCTTTTTAAAATCACAGGCACTTTGAAGATGTGTTTTGGTTGGTTTCCTGTTAGTTCTACCTGGCCTTTCCCCTCCATAAGTTATTATTCCTGGTATGGAAGGCAACTTGATTATCAATGATTCATGACTGATACACACATGCATATAAATTGCCTGGGGCCTGCTCACCTGGGAACTCATAAGCGAGTCTCTGCTTGTTCAGAACAGGAGTCTCTAGGAGATTTTGCTGACAATTGGTTCTGACCTCTGCATCAGCCACCTGCACTTATGGAGTTTACCTACTTAGGTATAGAAGTAAGAACAAAATGGAAGCCTAAGGAGTTTGCTTTGGACCTTTCCTTAACTGAGTAACCCCAGGATGTGCTGAAACTGCCATTCATAAGATTCCCAATGAGCAGGGTTTTCCATATCGTATCTGGAGGACATCAACATGACAAAAGGCAATCCAGTATTGACAGAAAGTGCCCTATGTTGGAGCATGCCTGGAAGAATGGCCTCAGTCTTTGAGTGAACTTTGAGAGAGATATGAGTGCTGCTAATCACACAGGGCAGTGTTTCCCAACCTCAGCAACTCCCAGAATTTGCTATCCAGCATGCTGACTGGGGAATTCTGGGAGATGTCTACCCCCCAACTCAAAGTTGCTGAGCCTGAGAAACACCGATAGAGAGGATTCAGATAACGTGGGGCACTTATCCTTATGCTAGTTGGCCCATAATAGAGCTTGATAATTCAATAGTTTTAATTTTGGTAATCATACCTATCATAATAATTGCTGGTGCTGAGCTATAGTAAGCTATAAAGCAAAAATTGAGAATCAAGTGTTGGGCATAATTTATTGCTGGTCGGGCAGAGTCCAGTCCTGGTTTAGACAGCTTTACAGGCAGGGAATATGCCCTGCTTGTCCCACCTCCAGTCTAGGCATCTGCCACGCCAATATAGGAAGAGAATAGGTTGATATAGTTTTCTATCTTCCATCAGGCCTTGTCTTACATTATAGAATATTGACTAGAATGGATTAACAACTGTGGGAATAATATAAAATGAGGGGAAGAAAACTAATTTTAGTGGAGAATTTCAACACAACCTACTCATAAGAAAATCCTTTAAAAATCCAATGATACATACCCCAGGGTAAGAATAAATATTAATATGCACCCACTGTCAATCACATGAATAAACTGCTTTTTTGTTTAATAGGTGTTTTCCCTTTCTGTCTTCTGCTATCACATTGCATAACCTATTGACTCAATATTTACATTTGTTTTGATAGGCTACCTATGATTCTTGCCTCTGTAAAAATTTCCATGGAGTTCCTTTCCACTTTGAAAACAAAACAAAACAATGCAATGTTCTAAAGGTTACTTTGTAAGATGTCTTCATCCTATCTATAGTTATTGTAGGAATTTTTTGTTAGAAGTAGACTCTGTGCAACTAATTAATAAAGTTCCTGAGAGAATATACAAACAAACAAAAAGACTTTCTGGTGACAAGAAAAATATAAATAATGGTCTGATTGCATAGTATGTTAAACACGTAATCTGCAGCTTGTCCTCTTTTTTGTAATCTTTCCAGTGTAGTGAGATGTTGGAAAGAAAGTACATAGAAGAGTTGTTACCCTTCTGTCTACCTGGCTGTCCATCAGCAAGGTAATTCTTTGAAAAATGAACAGAAGGAGGCCAAATTTGTTGTATGTGAGTGGGCTACATTGAGAGGAAGTGGAGGGAAGATGACACTGAAAGTGAAGTGAATTAGAGGGGTCTGCAATGAAAAACATCCTAAGACAAAAAAATGTGGATCTCCAAAAATCCTTATGAGAAGAGATGGGCAGCAGCATGATATGTTGCTAACTTGTCAGGATAATGTTGAGGTCTGGGATCTTGGAAATATCTACCAGCCATAGGATTGATGAAAATAAGATAGTCTTTATTTGAATAAGAGTAAACCAAAGATGGACTGCACCTCACGTGAGACTACATCCTGTATATAGCCAGAAGTGTCCAGAAGAAGTGAAGAAGTGAGCACATGTGGGTTGTGCATCACAACATCGCCCCCTGCTGGTGCCCAAGTGCAGTGCTTGAAAGGTGCTGCCACCTTGAGGCATATTTGGGGGGCAGAGCCAAAGGAACAAATTTATTTGTGACATAACTAACCTTAATATGAATAGAGCTGGAAGGGACCTTGGAGGTCTTCCAGTTCAACCTTCTGTTCAAGCAGGAGACCCTATATCAGGTGTGTCAAGCTCAAAGCCTGGGGGCTGAATTTGGCCCCTGGGGTGCTTAGATCTGGCCCACAAGGCCACCCTGAAAACAGCGAAGGACTGGCCTGCTGTGCCTCTGCCAGCAAAAATGGAGTTCAGGAGGGCCACAGGTCCCCCCACCGAGTTCTGTTTCCACTGGCAGAGAATTGCAGGAGGCCATCCCAGCCAAAAATAGAGCTCAGGAGCCTGTTTTCACTGGTAGAGTGCTCAGGCCACCAAAGGTGCCCCCCAACAAGAGTAACATCATGCTGGCCATGCCCACTTTGGCCCTCCAAGATCAAACACAACCTTGATGTGGCCCTCACTGAACTCGTATTTGACACCCCTGCCCTATACCATTTCAGACAGGTGGATGTCCAGTCTTTTCTTAAAAACCTTCAGTGATGAAGCACCCACAACTTCTGAGGGCAAGCTCTTCCGCCAGTTAATTGTTTTCACTGTTAGGAAGTTTCTCCTTAATTCCAGATTGCTTCTCTCGTTGATTAGTTTCCATCCATTGTTTCTTATCTTTGGGTGCTTTGAAAAATTAGTTGACCTCCCTTTTCTTTGTTGTGGTCCCTCAAATACTGGAATACTGCTATTATATCACCCTAGTCCTTCTTTTCTCTAGACTGGCCATACCAAATTCCTGCAACTATTCTTAATACCTTTTTGTCTCCAGGCCTTTAATCATCTTAGTTGCTCTTCTTTGCACTTTTTCCAAAACCTCAACATCTTTTTTGTAGAGTAATGTGACCAAAACTGGATGCAGTATTCCAGATCCTGCCTTACTAAGGTTTTATAAAGTGGTATCAATACTTGACATGATTTTGATTCTATGCCTCTGTTTATATGATGAAGGATTTTATTAGGTTTTTTTGGCAGCTGCTACACACCATTGGCTCATATTTAAGTGATTGTCCACTAGGACTACAAGGTCCATCTCAAAGTTACTGTTTTTGAGCCAGGTTTCACCTAATCTGTTTTTCCTGCCTAGGTGTAAAACCTTGCTTTTCTCCACATTAAATTTCATGTTGTTGGTGAGGTCCCATTGTTTAAGTCCGTCAAGATCTTTTTGCACCCTGCACTTGTCTTTTGGGGTGTTGGCTACTCTTCCCTCCCTTCTAGTCATGAGAAAGCACATTCAGTCCATCCTATGTTTCCCAGTGTTCCCATATGCACAAACCTACACAGATTCCACAGAAGGGCACAGCAGAATGTGCATATGCTCATACAGATGCAACCAGTTTGTTACACAGAAGAAAATGAAGATTCCTCCTACGGGCACAACGGGGAAAGGAGTTTGTTTATTTATTTGGTTTGTATAGCTGCCCATCTCAAGCAAGCGACAAAGAAGTCCTGAAGAACTGCTTTGCATGTTTTCCTCACCTTATATCTTCTATGCAAATAGGCAACTCTCTAATCTCGATTGCCATGTGAGGTTAAGTTACATGGACTGGTCTGTTTACTTGCCCACTCCTGGTACTTAGCTTTTCATCTTTTAAAAAATGAATGCATAGAAAATATTCCTGAATTTTTTGTGGACAGGATACACTGATTTATCTAAAATGTATGAGCTGTTTGAGACATTTTTTTTTCTTAAGAGTAAAAGTGCTCTAGGTGTCACAGCAAGGTGGAGTCTCTGCAGGGCTGTGATTTTTTTTTTGGCTTAGCAGCTCTGATTGTGTATAACCATATAACTTTCTCATTCCAGGAAGTTCTGTATAAAAGAAACAAACTCTGTGACAAACCTGGATCATGAGTACCCAAGATCCATTTTTATTGTTAAAAATGAAAAAGGACAAGTCAAGAGCTTCAACCAACTGATACATGTTTTTTTACCTGTAGAAATTTTCCTTTATGCCAAATTGTTGAGCTGAGGGGAGTTAAACTGCTGGTATGGGAGGATAAACAGATTCTAGATTGGCCCAAAATTGAGCTCATTATAATGAAGGAATTTGAATGAACATTTGTGAGGTGTGCATGAGATTAGAGATTAATGACTACCTTTCTGGCTGAGCTTCAGACTTCAAATCTAAAATGAAATAAGATTTCATGTTCATTATCTACTCTAACTAGTACATCTGGTTAACCTTTGCTTTTTTTTTTATTTCACAAGCAATTTCTTTCAGAGAACAATCCTATATTTGAAAATATCCTTTCTTTCAAAAGTAAAAGATGCATTGGGGTTCCTTTTGAGAGTCAAATGAGTTAAATGAGTGGGACTAATGGGTGGAATTTGCAATACAGAGACACATTCATGCACATTAACACACATTTTCTCTGCCATCGGCGATCTCTCTCTTTTATATAGAACCACATATTTTTCTTATGATACAAACACAACTGAAGATTGGGTGGGGGGAAGGCTTTAAACCTTTTTCTCTCCTCCCCTTCCCTCAAGTGATGCACCTGGAGAACAGGCTGAGGAAGCTCATATATTACTTGGGCCATCTTCTCTATTATAGTGAGTGTTTATTTAATTGCAACTGATACGATTTCTACATTAGCAATTTTGCATTCATTGGGATTTGCATCTTTTTCTTTCAAAGCCATGTAAAGTTTGTTTCCTTTCTTGATGCTATGTAAGTGCTACTCTAGCAGTATCTGTTTGATTTTCAGATTAAAATTAGGCACCCAACCTTTCTTGCTGAAAGCTAGACAGATACCTTCAGAAAATGCATAAATTAATCAGGACAATAAAGATCTCTCTTATTCATCCCACTGGTCAACATACAACATTGAAACTTGTATAAAGAAGGGAATGATCTCTGAATGAATTGTAGGCATGACTAGGATTTTCCTACATAGAAGGATGTCCTCTGTTGCATTATCTTTCTTTCCTCCTACCCAAGTTTAGCTTCGGGTTTGAAAAGTCAGATATGGTCTGGAGTAACATGGATAAGGCAAAATAATGGCCCAAAATTCTATTTCCACATTGATAACAATACAGTATATTATTTGAAATTAAATAACGACTAACACACATTTATCACCAGGTCAAGTGACCAATGTATAATGTTTCTGAATATATTGGAAATCCCATCCTTTGATTTATAGTTACTTAGAATGATTCTTGCAATTATTAATTAGCACATGATGTGACTTGAAAGCAAATTCACCCTACAGGTATAGTACTTGATTTATGACTGGTTGTTTAGCTATTGTTCAAAGTTACAACAGACCCCTCAAAAGCTACTTACAACCCAATTTAACAGTTATGACCCCATCCGTCCATGGGCATGTGATTTTATTTTGAGTGCTCATCTTAACTTTACAGCCATTTGCAGTATCTCATGGTCATGTTACTGCAATTTTTGATATTTTTTTGCTGGTTTCTAGCATTTGCTTCTGGTTTCCAGCCAAAAAAAAAATGCCTAGTGGGTAAAATGGATTCACTTTATGACCCATGGCATTTGCTTAATAACTGCAGGGTTCACTTGACTGTAGCATTTGCTTAAGGACCAACAGCAAAAAGTGTCAAGTCTGATAACATGGTGATCTGTTTAATGACCACTACAACTTACAGCAATAATTCTGGGCTTGATTATGGTAATAAGTCAAGGCCTATGTTCTTTCCAGGGGTGGGCTGCAAAAATTTTAGCAATGGATTCTCTTCCTGGTTGCTCAGTGGGCGTGGCCATGGTAGGCCTGGCCTAGTTGGTCTCTTGCACAATGGGGGGGGGCATTTTCGCCCTCCCCAGGCTATGGAGGCTTTCCTGGAACCCTATGGGAGGGCAAAAATGGCCTCCCCCAGGCTCTGGAGGTCAGAAATGGCCCCATTTTTGGACTTCTGGCACTTCAGGGAGTCCCATTTTTTGCCCTCCCCAGGCTCCAGGGGCTTTCCTGGAGACCCTGGGAGGGTGAAAATGGCCTCCCCCAGTACGGGCCCATTTCTGGACTTCTGAAACTTCCAGAAGGCCCATTTTTCGCCCTCTGTGTGGGCCATGCATTTACCTGGGATCCAAAACAGGCTCCATGGAGACTCCTGGGAGAGATGGAGTGGGGTGGGCAGAGGCAGTCACGAGTGGGATTTGGGGTTCACCAAACTGGGCAGAACCTCAGAAAGAGGATCACCCAAACCCATGCAAGCCCACCCCTGGTTCTTTCCCATTGTGGTAGAAGCAACGAGCATGGATTTGAAATGGTCCTTCCATGTTTTATTAATAGTTGAGGATCTTATCCAAACAGATTTCAAACTATTTCTAGCAAAGGAATATAGCTATGATTTGTGGGAGGATTTGTATGGCTATCTTTTCTGATCAAAAACATGTGCTGGATTCAAACAATATTCTTCATCATGAACATTGTTTGGAAGTTCTAGTATTCCAGCTCAGCATATCATATGAACTTGTTCACAGCATGACTAGGCAAAGTGATCTAATAGGTTAAGACTAGGCTAACTCAGATTCAGGTCCACTTTCACCCATAAAAATCCAGTGAATGATTTGGTGTCAGTAAAGTAAGTTCAATGGACTATTGTGGTGGAGAAATATTGTAGAGAGAATGCTGGGCATGCTACTTTAGATCCTGGATGGAAAGGAACAAGCAAACATAATTGTAGCATTATTTTGGTTTGCAAGATTCAATGATGTCACTGGGGAGAAGAGATAAAGTGTCCAGGATTGCCATTTTTGGCAAGTGCTGCATTTTTTGCCAAGACATCTGGTTACAGTCTTTATAATGACCACAATTCATCAGTTGATGACTCATGGTTGAACATTTGACTTGTCCCCACCAAAAACAATTATGTCAGAATGAACATCAGGAGACCGGAGAGTTGGAGGGGCCATTCCAAAGAAACTGTTCTCATCTGATCTTATGGTGTTAGAGAAATAAATAGGCTAGTAATAAATAAATAAATTCTTTCTAGTGCCCAGCAGCGTTATGAAGCAGCTGGTCTGCATACGTGCACTAAAATTGGCATTATAGGCTGACATATTTCAAGTACAGTTAGGACATGACTCATGGCTCAGATTTTCATCAGTTAACCTCATTGACATCAGTGACACTGCAGAGGAACAAAATCCTTATCATGTGTTTAACACATGGTCAAAAGTATGTGTGTCCCTTGCCATCTTCTCTCATCTGCTCCTTATTAGGGCTTGAAAAGGAGAAGGAAGGAGAGAAAAGGGTAAAAGAAGATGAGAGTATGTGGTTAAAAATCGGCTCGCTAATGCTGGTTGGTGAAAATCTTTTCATCTTAATAATTCTTCTCATTCCTCCATTTTTCACTTTCTTTGTTATTTACTGCAAACTCCGAAGTAATTTGAAATTGTGCATAATAGTCATACTACTTGGCTGGATGTTTGATACTGACCAGTGTACCAATCTCTGGATCCTTCTTGGCTAGTACCAGAAATCTGCAGGAATAAATTACTGAAAAGAGATCTGGCCGTTTTAAATTACTGTATTAACATGCCATTTAACTTTGGAACCTGTTATTTTAATCTACTGTAGTGGACATGGGTATTGCATTTTAGAAGACAGTTCAGTGTTTTTAAGCTAGGCTGCTTTGGCCTCTTGGAATGTAGTAAGACCAGTGTGTTGAACCTGAGAAAGAACGTTATGGTTGCCACTCCTCAGAATTTCCCTCCTGTTGCTGACAGATGCTTCTGGAGGAGAGATGAGAGAGACAGTGGGAACTTCCTTAACTGGTGAGAAGACCTCATTTTCTCAGAACTTTGGTCATACAAAAGGTTCCATACAAGCAGACTCTCAAGATCCTGTTTCTGGCAGTTGTACAGATTGTACGTTCAGTGCAAATA
>JANHGC010003134.1:27595-37847 GCA_027560395.1 Boaedon fuliginosus | reverse complement strand
GATAGATAGATAGATAGATAGATAGATAGATAGATAGATAGATAGATAGATAGATAGATAGATAGATAGATAAAAATAGAGCAAGTAAAATGCATTTGAAAATATGCGTGTGGTTGTGGAACTCACTTGTGACCAAAAACATTTGGTGGGCCGAGACAGGAGCAAGAGTGGGACTTTGTAAAGAGATCGTGGGCCAAATTTACATTCCCAAAGGAATTTGGTAGGTAAATCAGACTTGGATTGTATCTACAGCTAAATCTCTCTCCTGGTTAGAATAATGTTTTTCCTACCATCTGAACATGATTGGTTTTTGCCCTAATGTTTGAAATGCAAAATATGGTGAGACTGGTAAACTGATCATGCAAATAACCTTCAGGAATAAGAGAAAAAATTTAATGTGATCATGCACATTCTAATCTTTCTCAATTACCCTTTCTGTTTTACTATTCATGGTGTACCATTTTTGTACCTTATATTAGCAATAGCACTTAGACTTATATACCACTTCGTCAGAAGTGGTATTCAGCCAGTTCTGACAGATTCGGGAGAACTGGCAGTGATAATTTTGATTGGTTTGGAGAACCAGCAAATACCACCTCTGATTGGCTGCCCCCAGCAAATACCACCTCTGATTGGCCAACCACATAGCCACACCCACCAAGCCACACCCACCAAGCCACATCCACAGAACCAGTAGTAAAAAAAAATTGAATCCCACCACTGTGCTTCATAGTGCTTTACAGCCCTCTCTAAGAGGCTTACAGAGTTAGCATATTGCACCCTACAATCTGGGTCCTCATTTTACCGACCTTGGAAGGATGGAATAGGCTCAGTCAACCTTGAGCCGGTGAGACTTGAACTACGGAACATCTGGCAGTTGGGTGTTAGTAGAATTAGCCTGCAATAGTGCATTCTTCATAGAAAGATGACCTTTCCTTCATTGATTCTGTTTGCTTCAATTAAATATTAAGAAAGGGTTAGACTTAGAGCATGCCCAAAGAGACCCATAAGTTTACTTGGATCTAAACACATTTTGAAATTGAATTTAATTTTCTTTTTCTTTACATGCATCCATTGCAAACATACACCTCTTGTTCCTTGATGCACCAACTCCTTGTGATTGTGGCTTATCTGCTTGTTTTTTTCTCACTTTGCCTCTTTAATGAAAACGAGCATTTCAATTGTGGATTTTTTTTCTTAATTGAAATGAATAAGAAAGCTTTTGAAATAGTTTTAGATCAAGTGCCTACAGAGTGAAAAAGAGTAATATGAGGCTTAAATGAATCATCACAGCAACATATTTCTTTAGCAGATTTACTTCAAACTACTCAATTTTCTGTTCTCTTTGAAATTCCATTATTAAACGTAAATCTTTGTAATATAAAAGTAACTTCCTGGCATGGATAGTGGCCCTAACAAATAATGTGGTGACCTCATAATGTGTTTTCTATCAGAGTTCTTAGGCAGGGTGCAGGAGAATTGGTTATAACAATGAAGTTACAGAAATAAATCCTTACAATTCTTTCATATTTTTAAAAATCACTTCCTAATTTAATTGAAGGCTTCTCACTGAGGATGATGAGATTGCTAGTTAGGATGTTCAATAAATCAACATAAGAATTCTTTAAAGTGAAATTAGAAATTCAGAGGTATTTTTTTCTATATATTTGTAGCAAGTGTGTCACATTTAAAACATTAAAGTAAAGTGTGCCAATGTTAAAAGCAATCTATGTGTGATAGTGCAGTGCTGACCCAAGAAAATTCTCTATTATTATGAACTGAAATAGCAATAGCCATAGCAATAGCACTTAGATTTATATCCCGCTTTACAGTGTTTTACATCCCTCTCTAAGCAGTTTACAGAGTCAGCATATTGCCCCCAACAATCTGGGTCTTCATTTTACCGATCTTGGAAGGATGAAAGGCTGAGTCAGCCGTGAGCCGGTCAGAATCGAACTCTTGGCATTGAGTAGAGTTAACCAGCAATACTGCATTCTAACTACTGTGCCACCACGAAAGATAGAAGTTCTCTCTAATACAAACACCCACATCCACAAACCACACGAATTTCACATAATGGAATACCTCTGAAACTTATTTCAGCACAACCTGTGATCAATATATTGATGTAAAAATGCATCAGACTTCAATAATGTACCCAGTTCTTAACTCCAATAGCAACACTGTTGTTGCTGCCGACATCTATACAGTATTAATAGAAAGATCAGGTCTGAAATAACACATACTTTTTTTTCCCTCTATGATAGATCATGTATGAACGAGAAACAAAAACTATTCTTCCAGTGTATTCTCTCATTTTATTCTGTGTTCAAAAAAATGCATCTTCTAAGAAAGAAAACATTAATTTTAATTGTATTTTAAAAAAATTGCTATAAAAAGAATGACCAAATTTAATTGAGATTCATCCTTTTGTGTGAAAATCTTACTCCTTATAATCATGAGATGTAGTTTTCATATATAACAAATGCAGTCTCTATATAGACTAGAATTGACCTATTTACTATGCTCAAAATAAGAAAGTAATTATTATTTTTCTTACATTCAGTTTTTTTCTCCCAACAGGTCAGCATAAAATCAAGTTCATTCCTGAGATGGTGGGGCCCATGTTAGAAATGACTTTGATTCCAGAAACTGAGCTGAGAAAAGCTACAATTCCAATATTCTTTGATATGATGCAGTGTGAGTTTCATTCTACCAGAACTTTTCAGATGGTAAGAATTGTTTTTTTAACAAAATGTGTTTGCATTTAGTCAGGGTGCAGGTGGGAAAATGGGTTTAATATCACTTGTTTAAAATAGGCCTGCACAACTTATAAATCCACAGTTGTTTCTAGCAAACTCAATTTTGCTATGAAATTTTATTCCAGGTTGGTTTTTTGGGGAGGAGGGGGGTGCAGAGACAGATAATATCAGTGCCGCCCTATCCATGAATATCATGAGACTCAAGAGGGGATTGTCACTGCTGGGCAGGCCTGCTTTGACTGAGGGATTTCAGACTCAGCTTTGTGCTTCTTTTGTTTTCCCAGCTAGGAAACTTGGAACACCTGAAATCATGGCTTATAGTGATTGAATTTCTGTATTTGAGGTGTTTGTGTGTGTGCATATGGTATGTGTAGGAATTAATAGCCACTTCGAAGTAAATCCCTTGAAATTACTGTTTCTGAAAGGGACAGAGTGTTTAAAAGGTTAAGTGAGTGCTCTGGAGGCCCTGAAGGACTGGAGAGATTTGTTTGATTGGATTCAACCTTCATGCTGGAGACTTTTCCATATTTGGTGTATCTCTACCGTAATTTTGCTAAAGTGCCAGTGCAAAAACTTGGATGTTATTAATTTCCTACCATCTGTTTGCTTTGGATAACCTCCCACTCTATGTTGACATCATGTTGACATTGGGTATTTTAGGCAGAAGTGGAACCTTTAGGCAATGTTGATTTTCATATTAGTGTGAATCCTGTATTATTGCCACTTTAGGTCATTTGGAAACTATCATGATTTTCCTACTTTAACATTTTCATTCAATGCATATATCTCTCTACAGTCATGTAAGTGGGGAGACATATCATCTGAAATGTTTATGAGCTTAATGTTTTGGACAAACGAATGAGCTATCATATAGATCTAATGGAAATTTCCATTCTCGGTTTCATTTTGAGAATAGAAAAATCCTTAACTGTATAGAATAGCAATAGCACTTAGACTTACAGTGCATTCAGAAAGTATTCAGACCCCCTTCACTTTTGTAAATTGTGTTGTGCTGCAGCCTGATTCTACTGTTGTTGAAATTCATCTTTTTCTCTCATTAATCTACACTCAGTACCCCATAATGACAAAGTGAAAACAGAATTTTAGAAATGACTGTAAATTTATTAAAAAGAAAAAAAACCCTGAAATATCACATTGGCATAAGTATTCAGACCCTTCACTCAGTACTTCGTTGAAGTATCTTTGGCAGCAATTACAACCTCAAGCCTTTCTGTATATAATGCAATAAGTTTTGCACAGCTGGATTGGGGGATTTTTCTGCCATTCTTCCTTGCAAATCCTCTCAAGCTCAGTCAGGTTGGATAGCGACCATCCAACGCAGATGTTCAATAGGATTCAAGTCAGGGCTCTTCACTCTAGGAGATTAACACTGTTGTCCCTAAGCCACTCTTGTGTTGTCTTGGCTATGTGCTTAGGATCATTGTCATGTTGGAAAGTGAACTTTTGGCCCAGTCTGAGGTCCTGAGTGCTGTGGACCAAGATTTCATTGAGAATATTCCTGTACATTCCTCCATTCAGCTTTCCCTCAACCTTGACTAGTCTTCCAGTACCTGCTGCTGAAAAACATTCCCACAGCATGATGATCAGGGGTGAGTTTCAACCAGTGTAATAACCAGTTCGGTTGGCTTTTGTAAAAAAAAAATAATAATAAAAAATTTAAAAAATAATTTTTTTCCCCTCCCAACCGCCCGAAAGCGGAAAAACAGCTGAGGCCTGGTTGACTAGCACCAGCCAGCCTTAACAAATGGTTCACCCAAACTGGAGCAAACTGGTAGAAACCCACCTCTGATGATAATGCCACCATCATGCTTCACTGTTGGATGATATTGGGCAGGTGATTAGTACTGCCTGGTTTCCTCCAGACATAACGTTTAGAATTGAGGCCAAACACTTCAATCTTGATTTTATCAGACCAGACAATCTTGTTCCTCAAGGTCAGATAATTCTTCAGGTGCTCTTTGCAAACTCCAAATAGGGTTTCATGTGTTTTACACTGAGTGGCTCCTGTCTAGTCACTCTGCCATAAAGCCCAGATTGCTGAACATCTGCAGTGATGGCTGTTCTTCTGGAACTCTGTCCCATCTCCACACAGGATCTCTGGAGCTCAGTCAGAGTGACCATTGGGTTTTTGGTCACCTCTCTTACTAAGTTTCTTCTGACCTGATTGCTCAGTTTTTCCCGGTGACCAACTCCTGGAAGTGCACAGTACAGTGGAAATTTTATTGTATTGTAGCCTTCCCTAGATCTGTGCCTTGCAATAATTCTGTCTCTGAGCAGCAGGCAGTTGGTTTTTGCTCTGCTACAGTCTGCATTGTCAGCAGTGAGACCTTCTATAGAGAGATGTGCTCCTTTCCAAATCATGTACAATCGATTTAATTTACCACAGGTAGACTCCAATCAAGACGTAGAAACATGTCAGCAATGGTCAAAAGAGATGTGAGGCACCTGAACTAAATTTCAAGTGTCGCAAAGAGTCTGAATAGTTAGGCCAATGTGATATTTCAGGTTTTTTCTTTTTAATAAATTTAGAGACATTTCTAAAATTCTGTTTTCACATTGTCATTATACGGTATTGAGTTTATCCTACATTAATGAGGAAATAATGAATTTCAACAACTCAGGCTGCAGCATAACGAAATTGTCAAAAGTGAAGGGTGTCGGATATTTTCTGAATGGACTGTAGGTTTATAAGAGCAATTCAAAATGTTAGTATTGACCTATCAACCCCTATATACTTTTGCATCTGAACTGAGTTTGAGAGGATTTGCAAAGAAGAATGGCAGAAAATCCCCCAATCCAGGTGTGCGAAGCTTGTTGCGTCATACCCCAAAAGACTCCAGGCTGTAATTGTTGCCAAACTGCCAAAGGTGAGTGAAGGGTCTGAATACTTATGCCAATGTGATATTTCAGTTTTTAAAATATAAATTTACAGATATTTCTAAAATTCTATTTTCACTTAGACTTTGAATTCTGAATTCTGAATGAATATATATACAGTATCTGTGTGAATACACACATACACATACATGCATACATATGCACATATACATTTCTCTCTCCCCTCCTGTTTCTGTCATTTTATCTTTGTCTTTTATTTAAGACATAATAGTTTAAATAGATTAAATATTGAAAAAGCTTCATAGCACAGATATGAATATATGTTTACTCAATTAATTAGACACACAGGGAAATGTACACAATTTAACATAAGGAATTTAACATAAGGAAGTCATATAATTCTCACTAGAATTAATCTTGAAGATACAAAAAACCCCACAATTTTTCAGGTAGGATCAAAGTAGATGGGCACTTATTTGTATTTCTTTAAAATATTTGTATACCTCTTAAATAATCTTCTAATTTATCATACTTCGAATTTCTTCTATTTCAAAATGGTTCTCAATAGCTTGAACAAAATAAAATGCCAACACGTCAATTTTATCATTATTGACTTTTGGAATTTACCTTTTACCAGCCTTCAAATAGAACATAGTTTCCAAGTTTGAATTTCACATATTAAGAAATTACTGCAGGTCTGGAAAATATTTTTAAAAGGGGAATTTCATCATTGATATGGATATGAAGTTCTTCCATAAAACCAAATTAATTGAGCTTACATATTTAGTCAATATGAGAACATGACTGTGGCCTTCAAGTACTTGAGAAGTTTTGCAAAAATATGTTTATTTAGTGTGGCTTCAGAAATGTTCAGAAATGTATCACTGTTTCCAAGGAAGATGGGGATACTATAATAGTAAATTTCCTATATTAGCAGAAATGCAGCTGGATTAATTTTAAGGAATCTTGCAATTCTACCCTTTCTATCTCAAGCACCTGGTATTTAAATGAGATATGCAAAATTTACAGTTTGGTGCTTGATTTAGTGCTTTAAGAAAAAGCCAAAATTTACAGTTTGGTGCTTGATTTAGTGCTTTAAGAAAAAGCCCTCATTGATTTGAATAGAAGTAGAGGCTGGATCTTTCACTTCAAGGCCTAATCCAAAGCATAATTAATATCATTCATCGGTCAATATGAACAAACGCAAGTGGCTCTAACTTTTAAACATTTCAACAGAATGGGATGGAAATTCTAGGAATAATTCACAATTTGAAAGACTTTCAAACAGGTATAAGATTTTTAATGCTAAATTGCTTTCATTGTTGTGATTTAATTATTAAAGAATGTGGTTGGGTACATCATTAGACTTGTAAAGATGATCTTGAACAAATAAATGGTCATTACAGGAACATAAGTAAAGGGATATTACTGGCTTTGGACCCTATTATACCCTATTTTCTGGGAAGATAAGAAAGTATTTTCATTTGCAGTTTGTTCTTTAATACATAAAGTATATATTAAATATTTTGACTGGAAGTTAAGTCTCTAAAAATCATCCAGTCCTTCTTAGTACATCTCTGACAATTCTTGTAATCTGTGATTGGAAAAGAAAGACCCTTTATATAAGCTACACACAACTGATCTTTCCACAGGGTTCCTGAAAGAATCATTCCCTATGATTGGAGGCTAGGCCTATCAGTCAAAGATGACAAACTCTATCCCACCCTCTCTTCCTTCCTTCCCATATCTTGATTTCTACCAAGTAATGTACACATTGCCTAGCTTTTGTAGACAGTGTGTTTCATTATACAGCATGTCAAAAGTTGGATAATTTCACAAACATGCTAGTCCTGACAATGGAGACTGTATTGTTAAGCCATAGATTTCAGCCAAGCTTCTTTACTTTTGTTTCTGTTTGAGGATTTGACCCCTTTGCTAAACCGGGTGTAGGTGTGGCCAGCGCATGACACAACTGCCCCAGGGGCCACAAGTTTGACAGCCCTGATTTAGAACATAGAACACTTCCTATTGTTATGCTGTGTTCTCATACAATTGTTTTTATATCTCAGTCTACTCAGAAAGTATTGACTACTCCAATTAAACCAATAAACTTGAATTAAAGTTTCTGTTTAGCTATTTATTGTATCCTAGTAAGAATGAGAAAGTTAAAATGGAAGCTGTCTGGCTTACAGGTGCTATTCTCTTTCCATCTCATGTTTTCCAATAGTCTGTGTAAATCCCCACCCAAATGCTGGGTGCTACAGAAAAGAGGGAGCTCTGTCATTCTGCAAGGCTTCTGATTTGCTGTTCTGATTCCTGCACATGAAGCTTTAGGCTGTTCTGTCTGTCCCTGACTTCCTGTGTCTGGATTGGTTTGAGGTTGAGAGTGGTTTCCTGTTTCTTTGAAGCTCAGGGTTAGTCTAATTGAAAAGACATGTCTTGAAAATATGTGTCCAGTATGGTTAAAGAAACTAATCCAGCCTTGGTGCTGATAGCTGATAGAAGGCCTCAAAGGATAATTAATTAAAGGAAGTGACTGAGTTAATGTCTGAAGAGATCTATAAAAGTCGTCAGGCCCTAAATAGGCTTGGTAAAATCACTGGCTTTTGGTAACAAATCAAGCACACAGGGACAAAAAAAAGAATAGAAAAAAGTACTGTATAGCAATAACACTTTCCAGTCCTTTTGTGGGACACTAATGTGACTGTATACCTACAGAGAATGATGAGATTAGGATAGATGGTAACAATACATGTTCTTCAGTGTAAAAGGGCCAGTGTAGATATCTCCAACTTGAGTCCATAATTAAAAAGGCTGGGTCATGGGACTATTCTGTTTGAAGTGGTTTTATAAATGCTTTAAGAAATCCTTGCCAGTAGAAGAGACATATGGTCTAAATACTAGACCAGTAACAAGGAATCTTACTGTGCTGGTTTAGAAAGAATCAAAGCTAAACTGAAATGAAGGGGTTGGGAGGGGAGGACAGAGGGGGAAGGAAGGAAGGAAGGTTTGTACCCTAACTCAATGGGGAAGCATTATATAAAATTCCAAATTGAGACTGAATTCGACGTGACCTTTTTATTTAGCTGTGTTGCAGCTGAAGTGGTTTTGCTAAAATCCAAGTT
This sequence comes from Boaedon fuliginosus, assembly GCA_027560395.1. Taxonomy (NCBI): domain Eukaryota; kingdom Metazoa; phylum Chordata; class Lepidosauria; order Squamata; family Lamprophiidae; genus Boaedon; species Boaedon fuliginosus. Next base: position 29,101 of record JANHGC010003134.1, on the reverse strand, counting down.
TCCATTGGCCTGATCTGCCAGAATTTTAATTTCCATGTCTTTGTTTCTGCGTTTCAGTAAATACACTTCCCACTTGTGGTCCTAATGGGCTTTGCTGTATATAATGCAGCCTTTTGAAGGTCACTGGAGTTCTTTCCTTTTTTCTTTTTAACTTGTTTATAGGAAGCATTGAGAAGCAGGTGCAGCTCTTTCAGTGTGGACTCTACAATGTTTCTACACAGCTCATCCAGAAAATGTGTGCCTGCAGGGTAAAACAGAATTATCAGTGTTTCCCCATGAGATTCCTGCACCTTGAGAGGCTACCCTCAACTATAGAACAGTTAGCTGCATGGCTGAGCAGTGGCAGTAAATGCTTACTTCAATTGTGGCAACTGCCAGTCAGAAGAGGTGCATTTAATCTTGAAGGATAGATGTCTCAAGACGTTGGCCAGAATTATACAGAGGCTTGGGATACATAAGCACTACTGGAGGAATCTGTGGGAGATAAATATTCCTTCTCCAAAAGGGAGGGAGGGGAGTTTCAATAAAAAGTGATGCTTAACCATCATTCTTGTTGCTCTCTAGGTTTCTGATACATTTGAAAGTTTAATTGTCAAAAGGGGCAGCAGGGATCGGAGGCCATGGCAACGAAGCTCTGAATAAGCAACATTCTGTCCTTGTTGCTTCTATAGCAGTTTTTAATAGATGAAAAATTAAGTGTTAATTGCAAAATGCTAGTACATAGCCTATTTCATATTGTTTATCCAAGGGCATTTATGCCAGCAATAGTTTCTGATATTTAGACATATTATTTGCATTTAGAAAGAATTGTGGTAGGGACATGATGATAGAACGCAAAAGCCTCCCTATTTCAATTTATCCAATAGTATCACCTCCTAATCATGTAAAACTGTAGCCATCACAAAGAGCAAGGGGGCTAAGATCTGTATGCCATCCCCCATAAGTTGAAAACAACTGTAGCTGGAAGCAATTCTACTTAATTGCTTCATTTTGGTCATCTACACCACAGGTCCTCCCATGTCTTGAGTTTGTGTCTTGAGGCAAAATAAAAAAATGGCATCCACCTTTTTCTAAATTCCATGTACAAAAGTAGTTTGGCAATTGAATCTTATTTCAGCTAAGGGTTAAAATTTATAGTAATGTGTTTAAATAAATGCTTTGAAGAAGGAAATGGTGCAAGAAGCTGTTATAGAAGCATAGATGAACTAAATTGTTTAAATTCTTTCTGTGCAGTTAATTTATGTAGGTCTGCTCTGGAAGGAAACATAATGACAGCTCTTTTGCTTTTTTCAATGGACACTACTATCTGATTAAGACTTTGGCATGCTTCAATCTCCCAATGAGAGTGTCCAAAGACCATGTCCACTGTGATAGCCATATGCTGGATTTCATTTTTTTCCCCACAGGAGCTGGTGAAACTAGAACTCTACTGTTCTGTTCCCCCCTCAAGCTAACAAAGAACTCACACACACACACAAACAGGCTGGATTGCAATGCTCAAGAATG
>JANHGC010003133.1:121308-132256 GCA_027560395.1 Boaedon fuliginosus | reverse complement strand
ATCTCTGTTGTAAGCCGCCCAGAGTCCTTCGGGAATTGGGCGGCATAAAAATGTAATAAATAAATAAACAAAAAATAAATAAATAATTCCACTTAATCCCCAAATATTTACTGCCTTCAACCTTTTACAAAATTGTAGCCTATTCAGGTTACCCACTTCCTCTCACTTGTAGCATGAAAATAGCAATATTGATTTATATCAGTTTGGATATGAAGGCAAACAGATGCTTTGAAGTGCAGGAGTCTGCAACTCCTTAAAGTAGCTGTGTCTTTTCCTAGGGCTGCTTGCTCCCCTTATCATTTATAAGAGAACTTCAAGATAAAATACATTGCTAAGGAGTTTTAGATAGATGTTAAATGAAAGACCAGACACACTTCCAAGACACTTTTACCCTTTAAATACAAAGTGAAGCGCAGCATATCATATAATATGCTTGTTCTATATCTCTCCATGACCTATAAGTGATAGGCAAAGTGAAATAATATGTATGAAAGATTTCTAAACCTCAGTATAGTTTATGAAGATTGTAAAGCAATATGTCTGAAGAACGACAAGTTAAACAACAGTCTTGTTTGATGTTATTTTAAAAGCTAAACTGCATACAATATAATGAAGCAGTCTTTGATCCTATATGAAATATCCTTGTGACATGGTCAAATTTCAAATTGGAGTATGTTTGAAAATGAGCAAAGGTTTCTTCACTACTTATAAGTTTAACAGTTCTTATCCATAACAACATATATTTTAACTCTTTCAAAGTCAAACCCAGGAATGTCAAACTCGATTTCATTGAGGGCCACATCAGGGTTGTATTTGATCTGAGTGGGCCTGGGGGACGTGGCCACAGTGGGCATGGCCAGCTTGATGTCACTCATGTTGAGACTTCTGTGTGGGCCCAAGCACTCTGTCAGAAAAAATGGGCTCATGATCTCTGTGTTCAGCCACGACAGTCTCCTGCTGCACTCTGCCAGCAAAAACAGAGCTGGGGGGGGGGGGCATGTGCAGTGTCCCTGCCCCCATTTTCAGCTGCAATGGCTTCCTACCACCCTCTGCCAGTGTAAATGGAGCTTGGGGAGGCTGTGACCCTCCTGAGCTCTATTTTCACTGACAGAGGCACCGCGGGCCAGTCCTTTGCTATTTCCATAGTGGCCCCGCTGGCCAGATCCAAGCACTTCGCAGGCCAGTTCCAGCCCACAAGTCTTGATTTTGATACTCCTGGTCTAACCAATGGGCTTTTCTGCAGAATTAATGAAGATGTTTATAGGAGAGCTATAGTATATTCCAGAATGGATATTTCAATATCCATTTGCGGAGAACAATCATCTGGGGGAATTTTAAATTAGGTAAGGAAATACAGCTGAATTAGTAAAAATAATATTTTGTATTTAACATAAATTTTTAACATAAACACACACACACACACACACACACACACACACATGAGATTAAATTTGTATGTCCTATCTACTAACTGATGGACTGTTGACCAACTTAGTGATAGAAATATATTCAGTGTCAGGATGTAATAAAACCCATAAGTTAACAAATTCTCTGTTGTATTTTCCAATAATAGAGGAAATAACAACTTGAATTAATGGAGCAAAGAGAAATCAGAAATAATTTTCACAATGAAAGTGCTTCTATTATTTCTATAATTAGAAATGTTCAAGGTTGAAATATTCCAACCATAAAACACTCAATTCAGTTACCATTTTAAAGTCTACTATCCTTGAAATAAAAACAGCTACTCTTCAAAATGCATTTTGGAAATCTAGGTAATGAAGACAGATTATATGGGGAGATCTATGCAAAATTCAGCCCTCCACCACAGTCTTACAGCCTTCCCACTAATTCAGTTAAGTCAGTTTAAATTAATATAAGTCAAGGCTGTGAAAATCCACACACTTTGCCTCAAATTTTGTCATATCATGTAACTTAAAGCTGAACTATTTTATTTGTGCCAGTTCATAGTCAGTGTAAATAGATTTGTATATACAGTGTATCACCTGGAGAAGCAATGTCATTTATACCCATTGGAATATAAACTATTCCTATTTCTATGCATAAAAAAATAAAATAAAATGGAAAGTTATCTATGCATAATGTACATCCTTAAAAGAACATACATTTCTGCTATTTAACATTTTCATGCTAGCTTTCTTAAGGGTTTTGTTAACCATAGTCATCCAGAATCTGTAAACATGATATAGTTTGAACAGCTATACATTTAGCACAAACATTCTTAACTAAAGTTTAAACTGTTTAATAAGGCTTTATACCCAGGGTATAGAAAGTTGTTTCATTAAAAATCCATGGAATTATTCAATATAAACTCAAACTGCTCACTTTTATAGATGCAGAAATTTAATGTGAACTGTTAGGAATCATTTCCACACCAGTAATTTATAACACTACCCTGACATAATTATGACAATATAAAGTGTATCTTCTTCATTAGTGATATATCACCATAATAATAGCTGGACAATGTAATTAACTGCATTTAATAATTTATTTTTTTTATTTTACTGCTTTTCCGGTGAGTGGTCTTTCACAGCAACTTACCTACAGTGTGATTAAAGCAGTGGCAGTTTATATTAATTTACAATGAGATATTATCAATAATTTTAATCACTGATATAATCAAACTAAACAATCAAAACCCATCTGGTCATGAAACTTATTGAAGATCATGCTTCCTAATCCCATCAAGAAAGGCTGCATACCAGACAAACCTGTTTGCACTGACCTATGATAATTTAGTATTTGACTTTATTTTTTGAAGTAAATCCTGATTTAAGCTCTAATTTTTAAAAATCAGCATCTAAATTTCAGAAAAAGTGTTTTAAACTACAGCCTGCTCTTTTGCTTTTCCTGAAAAACAAAGGTGCACATATTTTTGAAAAGTTTAACTGGAAATTCACATGCAGACCCCGCTCGCTCACTCACTAGTTCTTGCTCTCCAACAACAATTTTTAAAAAACGAATAAAGCAATTTATTCCTTTTTTTATCCTGACCAAAAATAAAAGCTAGCATTTTTAAAAAAATTCCTGTGTGAAAAGGATTAACTACAGATCTGCATCTAAGAACAGACAGACCCTCACAATGATGGTAGGCATGCCCAAAGCACATCCTGGACAAGGGTGTTTATTATATATCTGGACATGTCCCCATGCAGGGCTTGGTTTGTGAGAATATATCAAATGTAGACCTAAAGCACATCCAGATGTATTACTCTGGGTGTGCACTAAGGGTATCTTGCAAAAGAAGCTTGGTTACATGTCCATGTATAGCCTGATTAATTAATCTAGACATATGCAGAGCATGCTGTCCAAGATATACATACAGTATATCTTGTACAGTAGGTAACTTAGTAAAGGGGACATTGGTTACATGTCCTGCCTATTTGTATGTTTTCATCTGGAGATGTGAAGCAAAAAAGCAAAAAATGAGAGAAAGAGGATTTCCTGCAGCAATACAACCTGCACAGAGAAATCTATGCCAGAAGCCATAAATACATTAAAAAAAAACCTTCCATCCAACAATCAGAGAACCCAAAATCAATAGATACACAGGCTCTGGTGGAGGTGTGCTTGGAACAGACACAGGCATAGAAGAGAATTATCCAGAATCACAGTGCAGTGAAATACTAGCACACTATAGTTGTGTAAACCTTAATGTATCCATTCATTCGCCCATGCCATAGGTGTCATTCATAATGAGATACAGAATCTCTTCAAGAGACATTGATGCAAACCATTTTGTACAGGATGGATGCAAATAGATTGAATCACATTCTCTTTTCTGTTAGGAATCATCGAGTGATTTAAATGCTGATGAGTTCCTGGATCATGTTGAAAGCATGTTACTGAAATGTCTTGTGGAATGGTGATTTAAAGTTTGTGGTCAGCATTGTTCAGAGAAGAGGACAGTCTTAGGAAGTTAGACAACATGCTGCTCAGCCAATACCTAAAGAAAAAAGTAGATTTCATGATTTCAGTGCTGATTCTGTATCTGCATCGGTTAGATATTTGGTTATTTGCCAAATAAGGAATTGTTATTACAGGCAGAGATTTTTGCTGCAGACTATTTCCACAGAAAAATTGTTTACCTATATTTGAAAAAAAAGATACCCATCTTTGAAGAAGAGCATGGTACAATCACCAGAGTTTTATTCTATAAGCAAAGGGTTGGGTGTTTTGTACACACAAATAGGGAAAATTGTTGTTTTTATTGTTCAGGACCAAAAGCATCAAGGACTTCATGAGAAAATGTTACTTGAATAATTCTGTCACATACCATATTACCATGAATTCAACCAACCGCTGCAAGTACCACTGTTGGACGTTTCTGAAGTAAGAGCATCATTTTCTGAAGTAAGAGCATCATGAAATGGATATAGACAGGGCAAAATATAGTAAGTGCAAATTCTTTTGTCATTCTAAGTCCTCCCAACAAAAGCATACTCAATTTGCAAAGAAGAGAAAAGAATATTAGGATAAGGAAATTTTAGTCTTCCTCTAACCAGCCCCCAAGAAAAATAAAAGAAGGTGTGGTCAGTGCTTTATAAAAATTGAAAGCATGGAAAACAATTTATATTTTCTGGATATATTTCTTCAACTATATATGTATGTTTATCATAAACAATGATAAACAACTTATTGTTTATGATTTTGAAGAAACATGTCAAATTATGTCTGTGCTGTGCTGTGCTGTGCTGGAAAAAGAGTGTGACTTTATTGTGATGAGATGGGAATGTTATTGGTTCAGTGTCTGGCTTAGTTTGTGAGAGAAAATAAAAATCCAGGGCTTGTGTGTTGCACTTTCATCACTCATAACTCCAAGGGGACATGCTAGGTACCTAGTTCTGATATAGAAGTTTAACTTCTAAGTTGGGATGGTAAAGTACTATGTATTATACCAGGGTTGTCAAACTCGTGATGTCATGGCAGCGTCATGTGACATATCGTGATGTTTTCCCCCTTTCTTAAACTGTGTGTGGGCATGGGCAGTGAGAAACACATTTTATTTATTTATTTTATTTATTATTTGATTTCTATCCCACCTCTCTTCACCCATTCGGGGAACTCGAGGCGAACATCCAGCCTGCAGGCCACGGGTTTGACACTCCTGTATTTATTATATTATCACACTTAAAGATTTACCTTATTGTCAGTTTCTGCTTTTTGCCCCTTAAATTAAATAAATTAAGACCATAGGTAGTCCTCAACTTACAACAGTTTATTTAGTGACCATTCAAAGTTACAACAGCACTAAAAAAACAATTTATGACTGCTTTTCACACTTACAACTGTTGCAGCATCCCCATATTCACATGATCAAAATTCAAATGCTTGACAACTGACTCATATTTATAACGTTTTCAGTGTTCTGGAGTCATGTGATCACTTTTTGCAATCTTCTGACAAGCAAAGTCAATGGGAAGCCAGATTCAGTTAACAAATGTTGCTAACTTAAATACTGTTAACTTAACAGCTGCAGTGATTCACTTAACAACTGTGGGAAGAATGGTTGTAAAATGAAGCAAAATTCACTTAATGACTGTCTCACTTAGCAACATGAATTTTGGGCTTTGTTATAATCATAAGATGAGGACTACCTGTATTGGTTTTCAGGACAAGCCAATATTGTATTTATTCAGCACAAAAGCTAGTCCTGAAACCATGATAGCTGATGAGATTACATGAAATGGTATGCTGCTAATGGATGGAGGGAATTTAAATGTCACCTCAGGAATCAAGGTTATGGCATATGCAACATCTGGGAACATGAATGAGATGCCAAGCTGTGATGCAAGGTGATGAGTGGAGAAGAAGCTCCTGCCTTCTTTGAACCTGCAAGGGGAACCTTTTAATGGTGGAATTTGGGGCTTAGGAGAAAGGAGCATCCTGCACTTCACATTAATTGGCTTTACTTAGCCATAGGAGCCCAATATTAGCATATAGGAGGTATATGCTTAGGCTAATTGTTCAAAAGTCATTATGCTTCATTTCCTGTTCCAGAATGCAGAAACAAAATAACAAAGCAGTCCACCAAAAAAATAAAAATAAAAATCTTGACTGCCTTAGTAGTCCACTCATCACCAATATTGGGTAAGCTTGTCCATAAGAATCCAAATGAGAAGGTTTGAATATCCTAGTTTATAATTCATCAAGAGTCAAGTAAATGGATTATTTTAGAAGTTGAAGATAACTTTGAAACATAGGCAAATCCTTATGGATTCATTGGTGGGTGGTGTGCTGGCTCAATAGTTAAGACACTTGGCTTGTCGGCTGAAATGCCAGTCGCCCAGTTTAAGACTCAAGCATGGGGAGAGCTCCTGTTTTCGCCCCAGCTCCTGCCAACCTAGCAATTTGAAAGCATGCAAATGTGAGTAGATAAATAGATACCACTTTGGTGGGAAGGTAACAGAGCTCTGTGATGTTGTGCTGGCCACATGACTGCAGATATGTCTTTGGTGAGTGCTGGCCCCAGTGGTGGTATTCAATTTTTTTTACTACCAGTTCTGTGGGCGTGGCTTGGTGGACATGGCTATGTTGTCAGCCAATCAGATATGGTATTTGCCAGTGTCAACCAATTTACCGGTTCTCTGAATAAATCAAAATTTTCACTACCGGTTCTCCGGAACCTGTCAAAACTGGTTGAATACCACCTCTGGCGGGCTCAATGGCCTTGAAATGGAAATGAGCACTGCCCCCTACAGTCATCAACAACTATCCATCCTGATAAAAGGATGGATAAAGTGTGTGTAGTTGAAACTTGTACAGAAAAAGCATCACCATTTATTGCTTTACTGTATATAGCTAGAAATTTCTTTTATGGTAATCTGTAGACCTGTATTAGCATAATTTTACATTAATAAACCTGTACAAACTTTATATGTGTCCATTTGAATTGATCTTGGACAGAGTTAATTGAGATATACTGTAAGGGCAGAGTTTGCATACCAAGCTTTAGAGTTTTAGCAGTTTACATTTGGGGCAAATGGTGACATATCATGGAATCTATCAGAATAAGTAATCGAATTTATCATTTCAATTACCATATATTGTATAACACACACTCATCTTCAAAAAAATTGCTTTCCCACCCAGAAGCGCTTATTCCATTTCTCTACTTTTAAGATATAATCAGTATGAATAGCTTAATATCAAAGCCCAAATCAAGAAATGAGTGAAAGGTATCTGAGTCTATTTTATATCCTAACAAAATATAAAATAGCATTTAAACTTAAACTCATTTAAACCCATCTTAGACATTTAGATCCCATTCCAATGTGTGAGACATAGTTAACTATCAAGCTGTAGGGTGAGAACTTTCGAGTTCTTTTTCTTTGGCACTTGTTTCAAACTGATTACAGTAAAAAAAAAACCTCACTAGAAATCAAAAGAAAGAGACTTTGCCGCATTTTTAACTGTTGCATGTGCTGAATAGGACATAAAGTCAGTACCACTTCCCTTCTTCTGTAGAAGGTTCAACACTCAGTTCATTGTACTTAGCAAACATTATAACAACATTTGAGGCAAAAGCCAACAGTTTTCTGAACTGAGTTACAGAGGCATTTTTCAAAGCCCTTACAATTTCTCAGAATCTGTACTTTATTGTTAGCATATCTAGAACACATGTTTGAACTGAGAATCTTCAAAGTTGACAAGTTACCAGGAATAACTTGTCCTCCTTGTCAGAACTGCCATCTGTACTTAGTGAAAAACCACCACTACTTTATGTTCCCTGTTTAGAATAGCACCTATGCTCTTTTTTTTCCACACAGTGAATAAATTGTCTGACTTTTTATCTCCAAACTTATTCATTTGTTACATCAGTTTCTGGAAACACCCTGCTTCCCAATTCATTGGCACTGGCATACCAAATAGCTAATTTCAGCAGACAAACAAATGAACCTGGTAAAGTGTTCTATGTTCACTCTATCCATTGCATCAAGACCTTATTACTGCTTGGGAGAATGGTAAACTTTGGGCTTTCTGCATTTGTCCCATGCCTCATCGTATCTGTTACTTTTTGCTTTATTAAGTCTGTCACAGAATACTCAAAGTCAAAAGCAAATGCTGCAAAAACAATATAGATATTCTTTTGGAGGCAGCTTTATAAATAGAATTCTTTATTGGCCAAGTGTGACTGGACACACAAGGAATTTGTCTTTGGTGCATATGCTCTCAGTGTACATAAAGAAAAAATAAAAGACATTAATCAAGAATCATAAGATACAACACTCAGTGATAGTCATAAGTTACTAATAAGCAATCAAAACATACTAGGAAACAAATAAAGCAATATAAATTGTAAAGATACAAGCAACATGGTTATAGTCATAAGTGGGAAAAGATAGGTTAAGAAGAATAATAGTAATACAGTCTTAGTCAATAATTTGATGGTATTGTGGAATGAGTTGTTTAGTAGGATGATGGCATTAGGGGAAAAAACTGTCCTTGTGTCTAGTGTTCTGTTGTGCCATGCCTTATAGCATCGTTTTGAAGGTAGAAGTTGAAACAATTTATGTCTAGGATGTGAGGGGTCTATAGATATTTTCACAACCTTCTTTTTAACTCATGCAGTGTACAGGTCCTCAAAGGAAGGCAGATTGGTAGCAATTGTTTTTTCTGCAGTTCTAACTATCTGTTGTCTGAGTCTGTGTCTGTCTTGTTTGGTTGGAGAGCCAAACCAGACAGTTATAGAGATGCAGATACAGATGACTCAATAATTCCTCTTTAGAACTGAATCAGCAGCTCTTTGGGCAGTTTGAGCTTTCTGAGTTGGTGAGAAAATACATTCTTTGCTGTGTTTTTTTTATGATGTTTTTGATGTTAGACGTCCATTTTAAGTCTTGAGATATGATAGAACCTAGAAATTTGAAGGTCTCTACTGTTGATACTGTGTTGTCTAGTATTGTAAGAGGTGATTGTATAGGAGGGTTTCTCCTAAAACCTACCACCATTTCTATGGCTTTGAGTGTATTTAGTTCAAGATTGTTTTGCTTGCACCACAAGGCTAGATGTTCAACCTCCTGTCTGTATACAGATTCATTGTTGTCTCGAATGAGACCAATCAGTGTTGTGTCATCTGCAAACTTCACTATTTTAACAAAGGTTTCTTTTGAGATGCAGTCATTAGTATATAGAGAGAAGAGAATTGGAGAGAGGACACATCCTGGGGGGCTGTGCTAATTGTACAGGTATCTGATGTGATTTTGCCTAGCTTCACCTGCTGCTTCCTGTCTGTTAGGAAGCTTATGGTCCATTTACAAGTGTGGTCAGATACAGCCAACTGATTTAGTTTAGTTAGAAGAATATCTGGAATGATGGTATTGAAAGCTGAGCTGAAGTCTACAAAGAGGACCCTTGCATAGGTCTTTGGAGAGTCAAGATATTGTAGGATGTAATGCAGAGTCATATTAACAGCATCATCTGTCAATCTATTTGCTCAGTAGGCAAATTGCAAGGGGTCTAATAGCGGATCTGTGATGGTTTTCAGGTGGGCCAGCACTAGCCTTTCAATGGTCTTCATAACTACAGATGTTACAGCAACCGGTCTGAAATCATTCAGTTCCTTGTTCGTTTGGCACTGGATGATAGTAGAATATTTAAAGCATTCCTAGATCGGATCAAAATTAAATAATTTTAAAAAGCAGCATCATTCAAAAGTATTCCTATAATTATATAGGTGGTCATTATATAGATGATGCAGATCTTACCTAAAATCCAGAGAGGACAATGACAATCCTTCCTTCTGATTGACACTTGTCAAGCTATCACGGACCAAATAGAAAGACTGAAACTCAGAAATTTTATAAATGGGTTACAGGCAAGCTTTTGTATTATACAGAAAGGTAACAAGACAGTTTTGAAAGATGCATTTTAAAAAAGCCTGTAGAGCATGAGACGAGGGAAGAGGGATGGAAGAATTCTAAGTAAATGAAATTGAAATGAGAAGATGGATGAGATATTAGTAACAGGATAGGTTTGAAGAGATATTTTAAACTTTCATTCATTTATTTTACAAGAAATCTATCCGAATAAGACTATGACCAGATCCTTCAATCGGAGAAATTTAATTTTCTGTGACTGCAGCCTCAATGAAATACAGGAAGTGAGAAAAATTAGTTTTCAAAATGTGTGTGTGCATATAATCGAATCCTAATTTAATAATATTTTGAATGATATACAAAATAATCTATTTTTTATATCTAGTAAGCACTCTTGACTTCAAAGAAGAGAACAGCCGAATAGCATTTCCAGGTCTGTATTGCACTGAATCTTAGTAATTAATTTTAGTCAATGTATAAGAGAAACGTAAAGCATTTCAGATGTTCCTGGATTTCAACTCCTAGCCATTAAGGTTACAACATAAATAAGAGTTGTGCAAAATACATGGAGGATACTAAAGTCTCTTTTGAAATCCATCAGCTCTTCAACAGCTGGGCTTCTGGGGCTTCTGTCTCTCCTCTCCCCTCCTTTCCCCTCCTCTCCTCTCTCCCCCTTCCCTCCTCTACTGTGCTCCACTCTACTCTACTCCCTTCCTTTCCTTTTGTCTTTCCCTTTGCCTTTCCCTTAACACTCCTTCCCTTCCCATCTCTCCACCCCATTCCACTCCACTCTTTTTTGTCACGGATAAATCCATGCCATTAAGTTCTAGCCCCAACTATGCCACTAGGTGGCAATGTATATTGTATATTGTGTTGCAATGTGTGTATGGTGACTGTAGATGGCAATGTAGTGCCATCCCTATATAAGCTTGAACCTGAGGCACATGTGCTCACTTCTGCCAGTGCTTTTGCATTATTACTTACCTTTGGATAATGTAGTCTCCTTGGAGGCGAAGTCCTTACTTCCATTTCCCTTTTCCTGTATCCTGCAACTAAGAATAAAGAATATTATTATTGATAACTCATGGCATGCAGTTTATTCAGCG
>JANHGC010003133.1:102919-118600 GCA_027560395.1 Boaedon fuliginosus | reverse complement strand
TTGTACGCCGCCTCGAGTTCCCCGTCAGGGGGAAGAGAGGCGGGATATAAATCCAATAAATAAATAAATAAATAAATCCAATACACCTTCATGGGAACAGGAACAGCTCTTTTAAATAAGGATCACATTAAATATATTTGTACATTGAGAAAGTCCTGCTGCTATCCTAAACATTCAGAATGTAGCGAGCTGGAGATAAACATAGTATGCAGTCTTTCTATTTTAAAACTAAATGTTCATATTTTCCAATGAAAATAAGGAGGTGAACACACATATGTTGCCTATCACCTTCATCTCACCTTTGTGCAATTTTGATATAATATGGCAGAATGATTGCTACTATTTAATTAAACAGAAATCTGGATTAACTCCAGCTGCAAACCTTGTAATCTGTCATAGTGTGTTTGGGGAAAGGGGGGTGTCCTTCCCGGCTCATATTTCATTTCAAGATGGAAATCGCTTCTCTCTCCAATTGATCTACATGCTGCAATATGGTTTCTTTGTCATTTGAATGACTTTTTCCAAGTCTTCTTTGGAATATCAGTTAAACTCTATCTCCAGTTTCCTTTGATTTTTATAGAAATGAACAAATACCCAGCCAATCATTTTAAAACATCAACCATTCAGCTAAGGTCTGTTATTGAACCCAATCATTCAGACACATTCTTATAATACAGTCTTGTTCATGTAGAATTAGGTCCCATTGAATTTGGTGCACATTATTTTCAGGGAAGAGAAATGTGGACTGTATAGTAAGTTATTAACATGCTAGTTCTATGCATGTTTATTGGGAAATAAACCCTGCTGAATTCAACTTCTATCAGATAAGGATGCATAGAATTGCACTTATGTTTCAATTTACAATTCACAATCACCAGAAAAAATGGTGTATGGTAATAATTCAGCCTCTGTCTTTTTTCAAGGGCTCCATAGAAAGAAATGTTTGAATATACAAGGTAATTGTGAGTTCTGACTGTGATTTCTTACTCAGTTCAATTGCCTTTGAACTGTGATTTTACTGAAATTTGTTACAAATTCCACTGCAAGCAACTTGCAGGAAAAATAATTTAAATGTTTGGGTTTAGTACAATTTAAGGTTCCTTTCCAATTCTCATTTGCTAAAACAAACAAGTAATAAAAAGCGCTCTGTTCTTAGTGGATCTAAGCCAATATGGATTGATTATTCCCTCTGCTATCACTGTCTCGTTTGTTTCTTTGCTGCAGACCAAAACATAGATGAAGTCATTAAAGTATAAAGATTCTTTTCTCCTAACCAAATATTTAATTTTAAATTAGCAGTTTTTCATAGAAACTAGCAAACACCAAGTTATATTCTTTTAAGTGGGATTTGCAACATCACGATTCCATCCAAGCATGCCAATCTCATTTCTGGAAAACTCTATTCCATAATTTCTCCTTCATTTTCTAGTCTTTCCTTTTCTTCAGTCAATATCACAATGCATGATTAATTCCTCCCTTTTCCCCTAAAGAATATCTCTGGGTCTCTCTGCCATTCTGATTTACCATTTCCCTATGTGTTAGTGCCTCCCTCTTGTTAATGCATGGTACTTTTTCTCCCCCTCTGGAAGATCCACACTCAGAGAATGAGTTTATGATCAGCAGGTGTAACATAAAATGATGATGGTTTAGCACTGAAATTTCCACTAATAGCAGCTTAGTGCTTTACATAGGCATTTCATTTTCAGGAGGGTTAGAAACACATTTAGACATATTCAAACATCTGTTTATTTCTTTGTTCATCTCATATAGACATTGTCACATTCATGGATGTGCATATATACAGATTTATGCGCCAGCCATAGAGAGAGCATTCAGTTGGGAAATTAATTCTCTCCCTAGTCAAAATATATTAAAAAATTAATGTCAGATGGTAACAAGTAGACCTTAAGTTTTGGTAAGCAGCAATTGATGTTTTTTTTCCAGGTTGGGGATAGCACAATTAAGGTAGTATATTAGTAAATCAGAAAAGGCTAAATGTCCACATACAGATATCCCCTGGGCTGAATGGAGAGTTTTTACTGGCCACAGGTTCTCTACCTGCCTTCTAATTACTTCACAGCACTAACTCTGAGCATGTTTTTCTATATAGTCAGCTGAAATGTGCAATTGTGAATTATCAAATAGCAATAGCAATAGTATTTAGACTTATATCTTGCTCGATAGTGCTTTGCAGTGCTCTTTGGATAGTTTACAATTTCAGCATACTGCCCCTATCAATCTGGATCCTCATTTTACTGATCTCAGAAGGATGGAAGGTAAATCAACCTTGAAGCCGCCAAGATCGAACTCCTGGTTGTGGGCAGAATTAGTCTGCAGTACTGCATTCTAACCACTGTTCCACCACGGCTCTTGTTAAATGTTACTCCTCATGCAATTCTATACAGAGATGGTAGATATTTTTCTAAAAAATGACCAATCATTAAATGAATTCTATTTGACAGTTGTAACTGAAGGTCTGCATGAACAGTCTGTATAAATGGGTTTCTAGGTGAATCCATCTGCTACATTTCACAGAATGTGGATGATTAGGGGTACATATGATATGATCTTGCCATGACTTCTTCTGCCATTCTAGGAGGAAAAGATAGGATGGTTCATTTTGTCCCATGGCTAAGTGTTCTGGGAGACATTTCCTTAAAAGCTCTTTGGTTAGAGAAAATAAATTACACCAAGCATGTAACAGAGGAAGACCTGAGAGTTACATTTATATGCTTTTAAAATTGACTGTAAAAGAGGGATATATTTTGAACCTTAGTTGCTTTGAACTTTCATAGACTGAAAAATGAAGAAGGATAAAAACATAATTACCAGCTGAATGGAAAATCCAGTTTATAACCAGTAAAGGAGTAGACAAATTTCCCACTAAAAGCAGTAAACAAATTCATACACTTTCCCAATTTCCTACAAAATAGATGTCTTTTAGTTTTATTGTCTTGAAGGATTAAGATAATCAAAAAAATCCCCATAGTTTGACTAGAAAGCAGCAACAGCAGCATCAACACCAGAAGACTCAAGCAATGATAAATAAGAACCAAAAAAAAACCTAACTTAAAAAATATTCCAAACCAATTATGAAAATGACTGAAAATAGCTCTGATCAGTTATGACAATGGTTACAAAAAGATGAATAATGAAAAAAATAGAAGTTTCCATCATTTAAAATATTTTACATTATTTTATTGCATTTTTCTCATCCTAAATATTTTCATTTCATCTAGCAATGAAATTCAGCCTGAAGATATTTCTAATCAAATTCCTAAATTAAGCTTGTTGTAGAAAACACATATTCACTACCTAGAGATATATTATATTGTTGTTTTCAGTCATTATCATAGTGATGTGGTTCTATACTTCTCAAAGAGAGGTTCTAGCTTCTGTGGAGAACAGAATAAAAACTGGAAAAGGGATAAACTAGTTCTTGTGAAGAAAGCCTACAGATAAAATTTTATCAATGTTCCTGTTATAAACTGACAAACAGAGAGCTCAGTAAGGTCAAGTTGTACATGCTTGAACTGACATACCAATCTGCCAGCAGTCATATGGTTCTCATATGGCACCACTCCACAGATGCCAGGAAAATGTGAGAACTTTCTGGCTCATTTTATTTTATTTTTCTCCATGCCATGTTTTTCTGTGTAATATATGTACATATGTGTGTGTATGTCTATGAGTATGACTATTACACACAGAATTTTTTTATGTCATATGCATATGCAGCTTTTATTCGGAATTTAAAATGAAAAAAATCCTGCCTTTGAAACAATGTGACATTTATAAAAGTGATCAAAATACACTCATGATCATATTTTGCTTGTACTGAGATTTGGAAATATCACAGGCATTTTATTGTGTCTGTTTAAAGAAGGGGAGGAATCAAAACAAAACCCTGTTGACCCTCCAATTTGGATATTTAGAAATATCTGCCAGATTGAGAATTTATTAACATTTCAGGAACTGACCAATGTGTAGATGCAACACCACAGTTGTTACTTGCATCAACAAGTCAACAATGTCACAGCTCCATTTCACAGAACAACGTGATCCAATTGCATTTGTTAAATAGACCATAATGGTTTACTGAAGTTAAAACTTAAAATTCAGAAATTGTTAAATTGTTACAGTTGATCAGCTAAAGAGCTGTTAGAATCTTTTGTGTCACATCCAATGTACTTCACATTTGTTTGCTTCCTTCTCTTTAAAGAATAAAAAATAACATAATCACACATCTATTCAATCTTCTTGATTTTAAGCAGGCAGGAATGACAAGAATTCCCTTGCATCTATTGTCTGTTCAAAAAGAGTACATAAAGGGTAGAATCTGCGTTTAGGTATCTAAAGCATATTAAGCTGATATTTTGTACCTCTGCCTTTCCTTTTACTTCTTTTCTGTTCTACTGAAATTTTATTTTTTATAAATAATCCTGGATGTTGTCTGCTATTATGCTACTGAGTAATTTAAACATTGTAGGCAAGTATTCTATTCGCACCATTCATTACAAGTGTCAGGTCTTTTGGGGACATTTACAGTACTTTCAATGCTTGCAGTCTGTATCAATCTACTGGTGATTCTACATATACTTCTCTTCTCTTTTAGTTCTTCTTCATTTGTGATGGTCGGGGAGTGTCAATTCATAGATTGTTTCAGTGCTAGCCTAAACTTTATACAGCTGCATCCTGGCACCTGTAGGGGGAGATTTCATTTATTTATTTATTTATTTATTTATTTATTTATTTATTTATTTATTTATTTATTTATTTATTTATTACATTTTTATGCCACCCAACTCCCAAAGGACTCTGGATGGCTTACAACATAGATAGCAATAGTACTCAGATTTTATATACTGCTTATCCAAGCTTTACAACATTTCCCAAGCAGTTACAGAGTCAGCATATTGCCCCCAAACAATCTGGATCCTCATTTTACTGATCTTTAGAAGGATGGAAGGCTGAGTCAACCTTGAGCCAGGTGAGATTCGATCTGACAAGCTGCTGAACAAGTCAGAAGAGATAGTCTGGAGTGCTGCATTTAACCACTGCGCCACCAAGGTGCAGTGGTCCAGGTCTACATGAACTGAGATGTTGTCTTACCTCTATAAAAGGAGCTTGCATGCTCCCCCCTTCCCTCAGAATGCATATATAGTCTCAGCAGAGACATCTATCCTTTTCTATCTTTTATTAAACTGTTTTATTTGAACCTGACTGGGATTCTAAGATCCCAGCCTCACCTACACATCGACACAGATGTTCTGACTGGATTTGGCATTTTTCTCTACCTATCGAGTCCTTACTAAGGACATGGGATAGGCAAATCTGGATGTTTGATGGTATTACATATATAGTTGCAGGAAAGAAGTAAACCCCAATAAAGCCGCCTTTTGCAATTGATTGATGGTGAATTTATCAATGCCAATGGTGTTCAAGTGGTACTCCAGTTGCTTTGGAATTGCACCCAAGGCAGCTATTACTATTTGTACTAAACTTGCTTGCCTTTGTCACCATCATTTTATCTCTATTTGAAGGTGTTTCTATTTTGTTATCGTCTACAACTCTTTCTCTTCTGTTCTACTGTCTCCAGGCAATGCCACACCCACTATCCAGACTTTTTTGTCTTTCTTATCAACAATTGTTAAGTTGGGGTCTTATGTGGGAGATGCCCAGTGATGGGATTCAAATTTTTTTACTACTGGTTCTGTGGGTATTGCTTGGTGGATGTGGCTTGGTGGTCATGTGATTGGGTAGGCGTGCCCATGTTGTGGGCATAGCCAGGCACCAAAATAACCCAGATGACATAAGGTCTCCTGCTAGAAGGGGATTGGACTAGATGACCTCTGAGGTCCCTTTCTGCCCTGGATTGCTGTGCTGTTTCAAAGCTGCATTCAGAGCTGCCTTTGAAGCTGCATCTAATGCCAGCTTCATCCCTCTCCTCTTTCTTTTTCTTTCTTTCTTCCTTCCTTCCTTTTCTTTCTGTCCCTCTTTATTTATCTCTCTCTCTCTATTTCTTTCTCTTGCTTTCTCACACTGGCTGCTCTGTTTCCTCTCCCCATTAAATAGGATTCCTAGCTTAATAGAAAAATGAGAAAAGGAGCTGCAGCTGTCAGCAGGAGAGAAAGAGAGTTTCCTTCTCTCATACTGGCTGCTGTTTCCCCTCCTCATTAGAGAGGTTTCCTGGCTTAATGGGGAAATGAGAAAGGTAGTAGTTACCAGTTCTCCAAACCGCTTAAAATTATCCCTACCGGTTCATGTGAACCGGGACAAACTGGTTGAATATCACACCTGGAGATGCCTGTCTATTTGAATTCTAAACTCCCAGAGCAATTTAACTTATTTAATTTAAATCATTTTCTATGACTTTATGTTATGGTGCAGCCAGTTCTTGCCTGCAGGCAAATGATAGATCTTCCAATGCACCATTGTTGCTACAGTACTTTGTCAGGCTGCTGCTTGTAGTTAATCTGGATGATCTTCTTGTAGGAGCTTACCAGGTGGCCCACTGATTCTTCAGCTTCTTTGCATAGGCAGCACTTACTGCCTGTTGCTATCTTCTGAATTTTGGCTTTGTGTGCATTTGTCCTTAAGGCTTGATCTTGTGCAAGTCTTGTCCTGAGACTTGGTCTCAGTGTCTTTCTTCAACTTTTCTGCTCTTAACCATTGCCAGATCTTATTATTACCTGCGTTCCCTGTTGTTGTTGTTTTTATCCATATCATTATCTGTAATACAAAGTGATACACTCTAACTCTCAAATCCAACATAAAATCTTTACTTTTTGCTTTATTAAGTCATTATTCAAAAGATATATTCATGGAATGCCCTTAATATTACAAAAGAGTGGCATTGCACATTACATTTGTTTAAATATGAGTTACAGATATGGTCCTTAAACTATGTAATGACAATTCCATTCCCTGAAATTTATATAAATCTA
Organism: Boaedon fuliginosus; assembly: GCA_027560395.1. Lineage (NCBI taxonomy): Eukaryota > Metazoa > Chordata > Lepidosauria > Squamata > Lamprophiidae > Boaedon > Boaedon fuliginosus. Next base: position 111,653 of record JANHGC010003133.1, on the reverse strand, counting down.
AACGTTCTTATTGTTATTTCCATAGCTGATGGCACTGCAAATGTTTTTATGGTTAAGTGTGTCTTCTAGAATATTTGTATTCAAACCAAGTGTGACACAAAGCAGTCTATGAAATATGAGAGTTCAGTAATTTTGCTGGCATAGATTCTAAATGGCCCAATGCACAAAAGGCAGGAAAGAGCAAACATTTTCCCCCACTGGGCTCTGCACAGTGAATCTGTAATGTTAACTATCATTGCTGATATTTTTCCACTGAGTGCAATAGAGAAGCCTAGAGGTTTGGGATGGACAAAAAGGAAAAACATATTGCTTTTGAAAATCATAGAACTGAAAGGCAGAAATATTATAGTAGTGGGGTAAACAATGTTGGTCCTAAAGCAGTAAAATGCAAAGCAGCTGGACTCTTTTAGCATTTGATGAAGTTTAATATTCTGAACAAGAACAAAAACCTTCTAATTAGTCTTACTATAATTTTAAATTGATCCTCTTCCTTTCTGCTTATAGATCGTCATCCTCATCTTCAATTTCAGTCACAGGCCAGTATAAAATATATAAAATTATAACAACTCCACAAATAAAAACTTCAAAGTATATCAAAAAATAAACTAGATAAATAAAATATTATAACACTGTAGGTTCTAACTATAAAAATGTACTTATTATTGATATTAACACAATAAAGATTAAAACACTTTGAGAGCACATACCTAAGCCTATTTACAGAGTTTTTTAACACTCAAAATGAGGAGAAGGTTTTTGTGGAAATTGTTTCCCAATTGCAGTCTTCAACACTTTCTATAGCAGGGGTGTCAAACTGAAGGCCCGCGGGCCGCATTCTTGCCACAGGGTACTTACATGTAGATCTGGCTCACCAGGCCACTCTGGAAACAGCAAAGGACTGACCCGTGGTGCCTCTGCCAGAGAAAATGGGCTTCTGATCTCCATTTTTGGCTGGGATGGCCCCCTGCAACTCTCTGCCAGTGAAAACAGACATTGGGAGGGCCGCATGAAGGCCACCAGCAACCCATTTTTGCTGGCAGAGCACTTGGGCCACCAGACATGCCTCCAACATCAATCTGGCCATGTCCACCCTGGCCCCCTGAGGTCAAACACAACCCTGATTTGGCCCTCAATGAAATCGATTTTGACACCCCTGTTCTATAGTAAATCCTTCAATGGGAGCAATAGAGCTGAGAGCAGACTGATATTTCTCCCTCTCTTGCCAAAATATTCTCCTTGACTTCTTAAAGATGAACAGAAAAAGAGGGATTGGGGTTAGAGATATAACCAGTTTGTCTTTCAAAATACCATTGGAGCCTCTTTTTAAAAATCAAATTTCAACCATGCACACATGTAGCTTGTCCAGAGCCTTCTTGTTCCTTAAAAATATATATTATTTAAGAACAAGAGAAAACCATCACCATTTTGTAGCCAAAGGCTTTTCTTCCTCTTTGGTGTCATGTATCTAAGGAAAATTCACAACAAAATGTCACTTTTTTGCTTCAAAATTCAAGATATTTTTGCAAACCATTCAACAACTTGTCTTGCTTTTAGATTTTTAAAAAATTACTAGGAATTATTAAGAGACACCTTTACAAATACAACTAAAAAGCCACCTATGCTTATTATTACACTTTAGGATAATTAATCCCATAAGATAAATATTTATTGCTGAAGAATCACTTCCTATCCACTATTACAAACTAAAGAGTCAGTTGGTTTCTGAAAAACCCAGAAGAAATAAAAGCATGTTCTCAACAATAATGGAGAACAAACCAAAGCAAGTAATGGCAAACACTTGTCATTTTCTTTCTAAAGTATAGCCACCAAGTCAAATTATTCTAATCTACAATCTTACATTGCTATTGCTGCTTTTGTGCCTGAATTTATTATTTCAATTTCCTTTGATTTTTGTACACTCTAATTGTATTTCCACAGCTATTTTCTAAAGCAAATGGATCACTGAACAATAAGGTTTATAGGGCATATTCTGCTTCCCTTTTTGAAGAATTAACTATGCCTGTACATTAATTTCTTCTGTGATGGAGGTTTGAGAAGGAGAGATAAGAAGAGAAAGGTTGCTGCTTTTTCCTTGATTTTGCCATATTGCCTGGATCACAGCCCCACTCAAATGAAACAGCCATCTGGTTGCTGTGTATTAAAAAAAAAAGGATTTTGTCAAACAAAGAAGCTACCTTTTTTCTTTCCCAGGCCATGTATCCCTAGCATCAGATTTTTATTTAATGCAGTCTCTGAGCAGAAAGATCAGAATGCTGTCCTATACAGGCCCGTTTAGCTTTGGTCTGGTCAGTCCTGGATGTTCCTGTAAAATCAAAGCCATAATAAAGGCTATGGACATCATTGTATTGATGCAGTAGGAACTTTGTTTTACCAGAGTTCTCAGGTCTCCACTCCTATCTATCTGGCATGCATTACTTTGGGTCAGAATGCAACGAGACTCAATACTGATAATAGGCTAGTACTCCCATGAGCTCTGCCCTTCATCTTGGCATTTTCACTCTTTTGATATCTATAGGAAGTTTTGCCAGGGAATCTGGAAAGAGCACAGCAAGGATTGTGCATGAAGGACTTGGCCCTTTAGATTCAATAGCTTCCATAGCTACCCTTTCTTAACCTCTTTGTCCAAGGATTAGCCAATGGGGTTCAGGAAAAAAAGGAAAGATATCAGGATGTAAGATGTTCTTTACCATGTATTTTAAACATGAGACTGTTTACAGTCTCATCATAGTATTTCTGTTTAGGCTATTTTACACCAACATCAAGCCTTACACATACCTTTCCATATTTTTCTGTCCTTGCAAAGCATTCTTTCCTCACCTTGTCTATTCATTCTTAATATGTATGTATATTCATTGCAAGATATAAATCAACGTATAAGCCCAGCAACATTACGGAAAGCAGAGAGAAGAAATAAGCAATAACTAAGTGTGATTAGAAAATGGAGAGATATATAGCTAAATCTAATTTATATCAGCCCAATTCACTATATCTCTGTAAACCATTCATGTCTCTACCCCATATATATATACTACCTTATTTTCATCTAGTGCCTTAAATTATTACCTCCCTTTTTTTGAGTATCTATCAACACAAACCATTCATGACTTCTGGATCTTCCCCTTTATCTCAGTCCAATGAAACTTCCTTCATATACTTGTTTCGTGATTCAGTCCAGATTTATTCTCTCTACATGATTAGACCACCCCACTGTGTTTCTTATTGGTCACTTCCTTTTACAGTCAACTTACATTCATTCAACATCCATTCATTTTTGACCCTGCCCCTTCTTCTCGTGCATACACTTAAGTACCTCATTTTCCACTGCATTCCACTTATTTTTAATGATCCCAACTTATCCAATTCTCATTTCCATTCCACAAAGTCAACAGAATTGCACTATTAGACAAAGTCATTTTTCTTTGAACAATAATTCAGTCTTCACAACCAATGTATATTATTAATCACTCTTCTATCAACCCTTTCATGTTTTAAACATTCTCGATCCATTTCACCATATCCTGTTAACATTTTATGCTGTCTTCATTTTAATACATTTCTGGGGTTACAGAAGCTACACTTGCAGCTTTATCATTTTTCAATATTCTCATGTTATTTATTACCCATTGCATCTTTTTTCCCCTTGGGCAATAATATTTGTAGCAATCATTCCACTACTACTTTTTAACATATCATTATCATTCCCATAAAAATATCTAAAATATTGTTTTTAAACATTCTTTCACTTCAGTTTTAACCAAAACAGCATCATTTTCATTTATTTAACTCTTTTCACCCTCTTCTAAAACATTTCTTTAACATTTCCATTACCATAACCCTAAAAATGATGTTTATGGAGATTCTTAGTCATCCAAGTCATAGTTGTCCCAAAGGTGCTTTTTCAAAAGGCAATTGGATTTCTTTTGCTTTGCTTGAAGACGTTTTTGATTCTTATCTAAGAAGTTTCTTCAATTCTGACTGAATGGTCTGAATACTATTAAGAGTGGAATAATACCACCTATCTCTTGTTTATACTACAGTCTTTTCTGCAGTTCCAAGAATTTTCCACACATATTTGTAATATTCAAATGACTCTGAGGGCCTAGATAAACCTCTAAGTGGCCTCAATATCTCTCCGAAAGAGTGTTAACAACCAGATGACTGCAAAGAATATAAATCCGTCCATCCTCAACATTCAGTCAGAACTGAAGAAGCTTCTTGGATAAAAAGAGAAATGTCTTCAAGCAAAACAAAGAAAGTCCAGTGGCCTTTTAAAAAGCATTTTGTGACGGCCTAAAAATTGTGCCTGAGTAATTTTGGAATGTGCCAGCTTCACATTCATTTTATTTTTACCTTTTGTTATTTTGTTTAGTTATTAAAAGTACTGGTATGTGGGCAAGGAGATTTCTGAGTGTCAAAGTTTTGCTGCCACATTGATGCTTGCATGTTTATCTGGTCATTAAACATTATTCAGAGAAAGAAATGCAACATACATATGTGTATACCGGTAGCATAAGGGAAAGGTCATAAAGCAACTTCAAATAGCACTTCATTTGGAACATTATAAAGAAAATTTTGAAGATTTACTAAGCTTCAATAAATAATGTCCTGTTTTTTCATTACAGCCTAGTAGAAGCTGTATAGCTTTACATAATGGTAAAGACTGACCCTGAGAAGGTATACTGATAAAAACATTTGCATCTTGCTTTAAAAGATAAATGGTTTCCCACAACTGAAGACAAAGGTTGCATAATATTTATATATGACTACATCTACCAAATGGCCAGACTCAAATTCAACTTTTTTGGACACATTATGCAAACACCCACTCCCTAGAAAAGGCTCTAATGCTGGGAATGCTAGAAAGAAAGAGAAGTGGATAACCAGCAGGAAGATGGACAGACTCAGTTATAGTGATATTGTATGCCCATTGGGAGACTTTAAAGACCAGATTAAGGACAGATTAGGGACAATTTCTCTGTGTGGACACAAGATTGAAAACAACTTGATGGCACATAATCAACCCTGCTTTACTGTTCAACTTTAAAGCTTTGATACCCTATGGATGGTTCTTGGTCTTTGTATAAGGTTGAGCTAGAAGGTCTTAAAATAGAGGATTTCCCTTGCGAAGACATTTAGCACCTTAATCATCTCTTGCTTATGCCATTCTGTGGACAAATGAAGATCAGGAGAGACTATTATGAGTTTAAAATGTTTTCAAACTCAAAGCAGTCATTTTTACTGTTGTGGGCTCCCTACGAGACATTCCATAAGTATTCTGGGTTTAGGATAAAATGGGATCTTTTATTTTACTTTTTTTTAAAAAAAATCATTTTGGAAATCTTGCTTCCATTGTTGTACTTTTAGAAGTTTTTAAAAATCAAAAATCATCCTTTTGCACAATTTATCCATAGCTCAGCTAGTAAGTAGCACTCAGCAAGAATTTTTGAACTATTTGTTTTTATAATTCTTGGTTATAAGTTCCCATATGTTCTTTTAAGATCCATACATACATGAAACACTTCATATTTCAGGAGAAGAAACAAATTCATTCTCTATTTTCTGTGAAAGATGCTGCCTGCGGAGGAGAACTTATATGGCGGACTCAATGAAGAGGCAGTTTCCCAGGAAGGAGAGCCCACATGCCAGAAAGAAGGAGGGGGTCAAGAGAGAGCATAGTCCATAGCTGGATAGGACAGAGAGGCAGTTGGCAGAGATAGGTACTCTGTCAACTCTGAATCGAACCTGGCTGAAGCCATCATGTGCTGATTCACAGATGCCACACACTATGGGGAGGATGAGGGGGAAATAGCAATGCCATCTCATAGACAAAATAAAGAGCTCTCCCATGGGAACCAACCAACAGGTGACAGTTGGATGAGGAACAGAAGTGATTGAGGGAGCCCGCCATCTGATTTGATTAGAAAACATGACCTGTGACACTTTTGCTCTTTTAATTTCATGATAGCCATGGGAAACTTTTAGAATTGGTTTTCACTAACTGTGCCAATATGAACATGAATAAACATGTTCTCTGAGGAAGTTCCTGCCTTGGAGTTCTGATTTCTTTGGGTGCATTACTCAGAATCCTGACATACTCCCTAGAATCTCCCAAGGTAAATCTGTTAAGTAAAGAGTACAAAGGCTTTAATCTGACAAGATTCTGTTTCATGTCTATAAGAAAATAAAGAATTGAATTCTGCATGGGTTGTTCTGTGGGAAGATGATTCCAGCACAAGTCCAAAAGCTCGGAAGACAAAACATGTGGTTCCAGTGACTGAGCATTTTTTAGCTCAGCTGAGGCATGGCAGAGCTCTGCAGTACCAATCAACTGAGCTTAAAAAACAAGGGAATTTAGTGCAGGAGGGCAGGGCAGGAGCATCGGGCAAGTGGGTGGGGCCACCCAGGGATGATATCTACCGGTTTGGTGAACCCCGGCAAATTACCACCACCAGTTCCTGAACTGGCTGAATATCACCTCTGTTCTAAATGTATTAAATTCAATCAAGTTTTCTTCTTTCCTTTTTTTTCTCATCCAAAATGAATGGGAAATCATCCTACTGTTGTTCAATTTCAGCAACAGTCACAGGTGCCCCAGGGTCCAGAAAACAGTTTTAAGGTAACATGCATCCCAAACTGGTCCAATTTGTTTACTTTAAATAGAAAGTATAAATTATATAAGATTCAATGGACAGTAAAACATAAAAGTGTCCATGTGATCCTAGGCTAAGAGGAAATATGATCAGCTAAGTTTGTGGTTTGATATATTATAGGAATCTCATTACTATCTTTGTATCTTATATGGACCATTTTAAGCTGTTTTGCTTCAAGCATGTTACAGGGACATGTCAATTCTGTTTTTTATTCCAAATTTAGCATTAGCATGTTTTGTAAATGCCTCCAGATAATGTTGATATATTATTCTCAATCTAATAACAAATATTCCTGAATTCTACAGTAATTATGTCATTTCCCATCTCTAACCATTTTTCAATTAGCCACAACCATATCATGATAACTAGATTCTTTTTTCTTCTTCAAAGGCATATCAAAGAAAGAAAATTGTTGAAATTGATTTGAATTATATCCAGGACTTTGCCTAGATATGTTGCCTCGCTTGCAGTGTAAACCACTGATCTGAAAGTAAATCTATGCATTTCTAGACCTTACAGGCAAATCATCCATTTTACCATGAGCAGCGAAGCCACTTTCTTTTAAAATAAATACATGTGTTGTTCTTCCCCTTTAGGAAGAAAAAATGCCTGAATCCACTTGTGGGGAAAAAGAAAATGATATTTGTACAAGTGAGCTAAAAAATGGAGAATATTAGTACTAAACAATCTGATTTACTCCATGTATGTGATTTCTTTGGGTAGTTGGGGCTTTTATGTATGTCCTTGGACTCTGGGTGGGGTGTTTCAGCCTCCTAGGACAGACAATAGGAAAACAGAGATTCTTCTAAATTCAGAGGTAGAGATGAAGTGATGTAATCCTCAGTCAATATGCTCAGATTTCAACCTTCGGTGCTACAGGGTTTGCTCAGAAATTCATTCAAAATTAGAAATTAATCTATAAGGGTATTTTTTTTAAAGATTTCCCACTTTCAGTACCACATACACACACACACACACACCTATGTGCAATTTTGATATGAGAGAGCACTATGCCACCATCATTTTTTGATATTCTAGTTCACACTTTTTCCAATCTATAGATGGCCATTGACTGAACCTCGAGGTCTGAATGCCTGCCGAACCACCTGCCCCCAATTTTGCTGTTCATCCTATAAGATCTAACAGTGATTCTGTCTATTGAATGGTGTCACTTATGAGATTCCCTATGAGAATCAAGAAGTGTGCCTACTCTCTCTGTCACTTCACCTGTCCTCTGGAACAGTATTCCTGAAAAGATTTGTATAGTTCTGATCCCATTATTTTTCAAGAGAGCCTTAAAGATTTGGCTCTCCTACTAGAAAGCTGGACCAGGATGTGGTCTGACACCAGCAGTGAGATTTGTTTGTCTTTTTAATTGTTGTGTCTCTTTGCCCTGAGCAGGGCCATTTTAACACTACCTTATAACTGATTATATTGTTTTATCTTTCTGTAAACTACCCAGAATACTGGGTGGCAGTAGAAATTAAAATTAGAAACAAATAAATGGAAAAATGCATTGGAGTCTTATATCACTTTTAAAATATGGATGGACTTTAAAGGTGGTGGATAAATCAAGAAAGAATGTGCCACAGCATTTGTGGGCCTTCTGAAGCCCCTGCGGCCCTCCCACATCTCCACTCTGGCCAGGCCATCTCTGGGGCAAGGCCAGGCCATCTCTGGGGCAAGGCCAGGCCCCTGGTGCCCCCTACCACATGTCACAGGTGACCTTACTTGGCAGGACAGACTTCTCCATTTGAGCGCCGTTTGAAATATGATGCCTCAGTTTGAATATGGAGCCTCAGTTTGAAAACTGCACACACTCAGTAGAGGGAGGGAAAACTGCATGTCAGGCTCTAGATCCTGGGAGGCGCCCTGGATCCTTTAAGGCAGGATGGATGGCTGATTATAAGAATAATAATAATAATTAATAATAATTTATTAGATTTATATCCCGCCTCTCTTCACCCAAAAGGGGAACTCGAGGCAGCCAACAATACAATTAAAATACAATCCTATACAATTTAAAAATTCCAAAAACACATTCACTCATCAATCATACCATT
>JANHGC010003132.1:45518-66893 GCA_027560395.1 Boaedon fuliginosus | reverse complement strand
CACAGCCAACCAACCCACTTACAGCAACAAAGCCAGCATACCACACCTCCCCTCCAGTATTTATAGAGAGAAGGCAGTTCAGATCGCGCTTTGCTACCAGAGGCACGAAGCCAAAGGCACCAGCCTGAAGATGACGAGTGGGACCTCGTTGAAACGTCGCCAAGATACTCTCAATCCTACATGGGAAAAGACCCGAATACACCAAGACTTTCATATATTTACATATATATTAATTATAAGAATTTTTTAATTTCTATAACTTCTGATCCTTCTCCCCTTTATTTATATATTTCTAATTGTTCTTCTTGTTTTACTTTCCCACTAACTTAGTTCTGCTTCGATGCCTTCTAGCCATCATCCCTTTTCCTTTTTGAGGCAATCAATAACAATCTTTTAAACTTGCTCCCATGCTTTCCATCTTGCTCTCTATCCCCAGTTTATTGTTTCATCTGTTGTTTAAGTCTATTTCCCCCCCTTTTATGGCCACCATCTGTCTGTTTTTCTGAACTTCTTTCCTGTTGTGTTTGCCGTTTGTATTTTCCTCTGTTGTCAGTTTTCTCTCATGATTCAAAATCCAGCCCTTCTTTGTTTTATTTGGGGCTCTGCTTTTTTTCTTTTTGATCTTATCCAGTTTTTCGCCCTTAAAAAGCACTCTCTTTTGTTCACTCTTTGGTTGCTGCACTGCTTCTTTGGTTGGCTGAGCTAGTTCAATTTGATTCTTTGTCTCCAATGTCTCTCTCTCTCTCCCTCTGGGTTGCGCTTGCCACTTTCATTTTCAATGTCATCCCCTCCCCCTTATACTCTCCAATTCCAAATCCAACATTTTCCACAACACAAAGTGAATTGTATCCACTGCTTCATCCCATCTCGCCCCCATTTCCAAGTTAGTTATAAAATGACAATTTCAAATTTTCAGTTCGACTTGCATGGGAGGCACTCCGCCCTCACAGATCAAAAGCACTCTCTCTTTAATCCAGTAATTGCGCTTCAAATCGCAGCTGCCGCTATCTCAGCTCTGGAGCCACTTTCAGGCACTTGCTTCCCGGGGTCATTTCAACATAAAAGCAAATTTCTCACCCTCTATGAGCTCCGTTGTTTCACACTGTCTTCCACCACTCTCCAGCACGTATCTTCAGCCCAGAGTGGCTTCGGCTTCATGGCCAGTTTTACTGCCACTTCATCCTCCGTCGGTTACAGGGATGTCCGAGCGGTGGGGGGGGAGATGTTCCCCCAACCTGTCAGACTGGTCCCCCTCGCTTTGCCGCCCTTTGGGGAAGCTTAGGCTCCTTGGGGAGCCCTCGGATGGTGAAGTCTGGAGCATGTCCACAGATTGCGGACCCAGTTTCCAGCTCAGCCGAAGACCAAACCGGAAGTCCAGATTTGGCATTTTTGTGTTGGTTGTACAGACAGCTAGATGTTTAGACTGGATTTGGCATTTCCATCCACTTATCCAGTGAACCTGGGATAAGCAAATACTGTTTTTTGCTGGTGTTAAAGGTATTATTGCAGGATGTAAGCTGTTCCAAGTAAAGCTTTGTTGTCTTCTGAATTCTTGCCTTATATGCATGTTTCAGTACATTTTCACTGTCCTTCAGATATTCTTCCAACACCCTTTACAATCTGTACAAACCCCCTGCCCCAGTCCCAGCTTCTACCTGCTTCTTGATTTTACCCCAAAAAAGAAAGTGAAACCTGTTATTGTAATAAAATTGCTTTTATTAAATATAAAAATTTCACTTTTGACATAGATATTAGATATTCCTGCAGTAAGTAAACTCAGGAAGAGGCGAATAACCAATGAATGATATTCCTATTGATGGCCAAGTTTGTTTACCTGGAGCAATGGGTCAATTGTTTCCACAGAGTTGAGGAAAGAGAAATTCAAACACTTTTTTTTCTGTGCAGCAGCAGTGGTGTACCTCTGCTGATATTTCAGCAGGAAAAAAGGGGGGGGGGCTGAATCAGCCTTGCATTAGGCTTTTATGCTGTTTTCACAAGGAAGCACAAGGTTACACTTCCTGGGTTTACTTACTGCATGTACAATTGCCTGTAGCATGTTCCATCCCATAATCTTAGCATGATCTCTATATTGCTCATCTAATTATTTAGAGGTAGTGTTTTTAGTATGCTAAAAATATACTTTGTTCACCTCTGGATCCTTTGCCCACAGCTTTTGGATCCTTTGCCCACAGCTTTTGTGTGGTTACATTATTGGCTTCTGGTAGCAAGCTTCAGTTTATCTAGAACTAATTCACTCTGGAGTTACTTGTGACGTAGCTCTGACTGGAATGCTGAGGACCTAACAGAATTGTTTCATTTGGGGTCATAATCTTGGGAAATTTTCAGGCTATATGGAAGATTATTATATTTTAGTTTCTAAACTAGAAACTATATTTATTTATTTGTTACATTTTTATGCCGTCCAACTCCCGAAGGACTCTGGGTGGATTACAAAATGGATAGCAATAGCACTCAGATTTTATATACTGCTTATCAGAGCTTTACAGCACTCCCCAAGCAGTTACAGAGTTAGCTTATTGCCCCCAACAATCTGGGTCCTAGTCTAATGAATTTAAGATTTTAACAAAATATTTTATCAAAAATAGGATCTGTAAATTCCAATACCTAAACCAGCGATGGCGAACCTATGGCACGCGTCCAGGAAGTGGCACACGGAGCCATCCCTCCGGGCACCCGCAGCAGCATCCCCCCGCACATGCCTCGCACGGATTTGGGGTGGAAATGGGCCCTTCTGCCCGCCCCTGCCCTATACTCGCCTTTGTTCCTTCTTCCAAAGCATGAAGTTTTTTGCCTACGGGATCTCGTGCCCATGCGCAGGGGGTAGGGGTTGTCGTATGTGCATGATGTGGGCACGTGCACGCACTTTTAGCATGCAGCGACCGAAAGGTTCGCCACCACTTACCTAAACCTTAATTAACAAAAATAAACATTTAATGTTTTTATTTATAGATACCGCTTAGAGACAATTCTGAAAGATGGAATGTGCAAAGGCACATTTCTCTGCAAATTTTTAAAGGAGTCATGTAATTTCCCAGAATCATGTAGCATTGGCCGAGAGCAGTTGGGGGGAATCCTAGAAAAGAACATTCAAATGCTTCAAAGACTTGCAAGCCAATGTTAAAATTACACTTATTTCTCTCCTTTTTTGCAGTGACTTCAGTGACTTTTCACCTGGTGATTTAGTTTGGGCCAAACTTGAAGGCTACCCATGGTGGCCATGCCTTGTGTATACACACCCAACAGAAGGATCCCTTTTTAGGGGGAGAGGAAGAGCGTCACGTATCCATGTACAGTTTTTTGAGGATGACCCTTCAAGGGGCTGGGTTAGCATTAGATACATAAGACCATATAAAGGTAAGAGATGCAGTAACAGAATATTACAGCTGAAATTAGATATATTTACATTTAATACTGCTATTGCTTCATCTTGATAGCAAACAGACAAAGAAAAAACACCTTTGGGAAAAAGGTATGATAGATTGCCTGGGAAGTATGGCAAACTGAAGATGGCTCTGGAGTGGAGCCAACAACCGTGGTGGAAAGAGGAGCCACTGAATGAAGCCGCTGCCGGAACACTCTGGATTAAGGAGAGGACCTAGGATTACCCATACTACTTCATGTAGATGTGTGATACACCATAAATAAGCAGCCTTTTAGAGCTTTGGAAGCTGGTAGAATCAGCTTTGGCCAAGCTCATAAGGAGCCTTCCAAAGGGACATTAAGTTTCTTAATTACTTTCCCTAGAAATAGATTGTACATTGCTTTTTGAATATTGAGAACCTTCGGAAGACAAGTTTTATTACGTTCAGTTATTTTCTTTCAATCCTCAGTGAAAGAGGTTTTTGTAATTTTAGGAACATGTTTTAATTTGCATTAAATTAATTTGATTTTAGAAAGTTTTAAAATAGGTTAGATTGTCTAGAAATAACATTTTGAAATAATTATAAGAACACTTCTTGTGGCTTGTTTAAAAACCTATTAAATATATGAAGACTGAATTTATGTATGAAAATTTTTTCTCTGGGAGAATGTGGATCAGAGCAAAATATAGAAGGAAATCTTGAAGTTATTGAAATTGTACCTGTCTTGGTGAATGTAGAAGTTATTTCTTTGTGTGAATACACATACACACACACTTTGTTAATTTTGTCTATCCCCTCTTTTTTTTCTCTGCACTTTTTTCTTTTTTGTATTTTTCTTAGTTTGTGTTAGTTTTTATCCTTGTATTTTTAAACTTAAATAGAAATTATATTTTTAAAAAGGAAAAAGATATGACAGAAAATATTGAACTGATTTTGCTTTTCCATTAAAGTAGAAACTATTTGAACAAGATTTCATTCAACTGCCATCTGGTTTTCCTACATAGATTTCTGTGCATCTGTTTGCAACTAGTACAGAAAGATAGCCTGGTTTAAAACAATTTTCCTAAATGTAGTATATATAGCATGGCACTTAAAGTGGGGGCAAGTAAAGTGGGCTTAAAAATTGGTGAAGACAAGATCAAGCTGATGGAAGTCGGCAGTGTTCAAGACAACACTGCAATAACATTAGGACAGGGCTTAAAATTTGTGGAACAATTCCAACTAGTTTGGTAGCATCATGGATACAGATAGGGGAACAGAAGCAGATGTGGAATGCCAAATAGGCAAAGCAACTGTTCTCTTCCAACAAATGCACTCAGTATAGACCATGCCCACCATAAAACACAGCAAGGATCAGATTATTTAATGTAGGACTGCCCTATATACCAATAAGACTTGGAAATCTACTACAAGAATTATTCATAAGTTCAATGTCTTCTAAAAACATTGCCTCAGAAGATTTCTTAATAATGTGTGCTCTTCATGGTCAGCTGGTAGAAGAGACATAATTGATTCAGACCCATTTTTCTTTTACTGCTGTTATCTACTGTTCCCTTTCAGCTTGTAGGTTCTACTTGCTTTATGCTTGCATCTTCTGGAGTGTAAAGAACACAGTGCGTTTGCATAGTTCAGTTATTGTATAAATTTGCTAAAACCCTCTGAATTTTTAAAGCTACACTTGTGTTCTATAGTAGTTTTAATGTGTGTTATATAGAAAGAAGGAGCCTTGTCAGAGAGATAAATGATTGAATTAGGGATTCAAACCAGAGTTTCTCCTGCTTATGGTGTTTCAGTAATTTCAAAAAGAGATTGCAAATATCTTAGATTCAGTGGTATTAAATGAAGAGATTGAAAATTAAAACATAGGATGGACTTAGAAAAAAAGAGATCTGAAACACTCTTTTTGTTCCCATTATTTTAAAGGTTCTTCAGGCAGAGACACCCAAAGGGGAGGTATGTTTTACAGTTCAAGACCTGAAATTAAGAGAGCAATGGAACTGGCAGATGCTGCTATGAGAAAGGAGAGATGTGAACGACTAGGTCTAGCTGTGTGTGACAAACCTTCAGAAAGTGAAGAAGAAGAGGAGGAAGAAATGGAGGTATTTTTTGTTTAACTTTAGAATTTAAATTCAGAAATACTAGGAGAAATGTTTTTCTTAGTTTCTCAGGATACATTTTTATGTGAATACATCTTTGTCTTTAAAAAGAAAGGTTTCACAAAGTAATCTATCAATGGAACTCATGAGTTCCTTTCCAAACAAAAAATAAAACACAATACCTAATCAAATCAGTTAAAAAACCAAATTGAATTCCCTGTGGAAACATCAATGCATCCCACTTACACTTACTTGGGCACCAATTGGGCATCTGTATCAAAACATGTCTCTTGAAGAAAATCAAGTAGATAAATTCTTTTATCTTTTGAGTTTTATATTTACTGTTATTTAAGTTGAGGTTGGATATGATTGATTGGTTAATGTAGAAAAATGTGGGCTGTTACCTTAGATAAAGCTGTATAGTTTTCCTCTAATGGTTGAACATTTTTCTTAGTAAGTATGTCTAAGCTAAAGAACATTGATCCACTCATCTGTTTACAAATAGGAGATTGGGAAAAGGATCAAGTTTTTGCAAGTTGCAAAGTTGAAGTGTTAGACTGCTAATTATCTGCTTGTCTTTAAAATTCCTATTTTTTATATTTCTTGGCTTTTTTCCCTTAAGCAGGTGAGTGATGAAGGCGATGATTTCGACACAGTAAAAGAAGTAAAAAGTAGAAATAAAAGGATGGCAAGACGAAAGCATTCTGATGGAAAAGCCAAAAAGAGAAAGGTTTTCACAGATTCAGACACAGAGGGTTCCGATATGGAATTTCAGCCAGATGAAGTTAGCAGTGATGAAAATAGTCTTGAAATATGTGACAATGAATCTGAAACTGTCCCTGAAAAGAAGCGTTCCGTTAAAGCACTCGCTAAACATTCTCCTAAACAAATGCAGGAAAAGGCATGTAAATCCCCCCAAGAGGTTAATCTTAAAAACAACCTATCTGAAACACCCAGCAGGGAAATCTGTCCTGAGTTCATGTATAAATTAGCATCTTATGCAGCTCCTGAAAGTTTTGATTTTCGACCAAGCATTAATGGAGGAGCAGCCGGAGGGGGAGGAGTAGATGGTAATCCAACCGTATGGGAGCATGAAAAAATAGATTGGCTTCAGGATGGCAGAAGGAAGGATGGTCATAGAAGACGACAAAATGATCCAGATTATGATCAAAGTACTTTATTTGTGCCAGAGGATTATCTTAAAAACTGCACTCCAGGAATGCGGAAATGGTGGGAGTTGAAGAGTCAAAATTTTGATGCTGTGATTTTTTATAAAGTTGGAAAATTTTATGAGTTATATCATATGGATGCTGTTGTTGGTGTAAATAAGCTTGGATTGGTATTTATGAAAGGCACTTGGGCTCACTCAGGTTTTCCAGAAATGGCATTTGATAGATTTGCCAATGTCCTAGTCCAAAAAGGTTATAAAATTGTACGAGTCGAGCAGATGGAGACCCCCGAGATGATGGAAGCACGGTGTAAATCTTTGGCTCACCCAACAAGATTTGACAGAGTTGTGCGTCGAGAAATATGCAGGATAATTTCCAAAGGCACACAGACCTACAATATTCTCGATGGTGACTATTCAGAGACCCATAACAAATACCTTCTTTGTGTAAAAGAAAAAACAGATGATTCTGCTGGCCTGCATCGTACTTACGGAGTTTGCTTTGTTGATACAACAGTTGGAAAGTTTTATATTGGCCAGTTTCCAGATGACCGTCATTGTTCTAGGTTTAGAACACTTCTGGCTCATTATATTCCTGTACAGATACTTTTTGAGAAAGGAAACCCCTCTGCAGAAACACAAAAGATACTTAAAGGCTTAACCTCTTTTACAATTCAAGAAAGCTTGACTCCTGGTTCTCAGTTCTGGAATGCATCTAAAACTTTAAAAACTCTCATTGAAGAAGGTTATTTTCAGAATAAAGAGAATACAAATAGTGGAATCACTCTGCCCCCAGTAATCAAATCCATGACTGCAGAAAGTGACTCACTGGGATTTACTCCTGCAGAAAACAGTGAACTTGCTCTCTCTGCTCTAGGCAGTTGTGTATTCTATCTTAAAAAATGTATTATTGACAAGGAACTTTTATCAATGGCAAATTTTGAAGAATACATTCCTGTAGATGTTGATACAGTTAACAGAACCAGATCAAGTTGTGTTTCTGAGAAAACAAACCAGCGAATGGTACTAGATGGGGTAACACTGGCAAACTTGGAAATACTGCAGAATGCAACCAGGAGTTCAACAGAGGGCACATTATTGGAAAAAATTGACACTTGTTGTACACCTTTTGGAAGAAGACTCCTGAAGCAATGGCTCTGTGCACCATTATGTAATCCTTGTGCCATTAATGATCGCCTGGATGCAGTTGAAGATCTCCTAGACGAGGCTGCTAAAATGTCTGATATCCGTGACCATCTCAAAAAGCTCCCAGATCTTGAAAGGCTTTTGAGCAAAATTCACAGTATTGGATCTTCTCTTAAGAACCACAACCATCCAGACAATAAAGCTATTTTATATGAGGAGGCTAGATACAGCAAAAAAAAGATTATAGATTTCTTGTCTGCACTGGAAGGATTTAACGTAATAATTGAAATTCTCTCAATTTTGGAAGATACTGTTGATGGCTTTAAGTCTAAAATACTAAAACAAATAGCAACAGTGAAATCAAAAAATCCAGCAGGCTGCTTCCCAGACTTGAAAGCGGAACTTGAAAGATGGGGTTCTGCCTTTGATCATAATGTTGCACGGAGGACAGGTGTGGTTAATCCAAGAGCTGGTTTTGATTCTGATTACGATAAAGCATTAGCAGATATCAGTGAAATTGAGGAATGTCTTCGACAGTATTTGGAAGAACAACGCAAAAGACTTGGTGTCAGAGCCGTGATGTTTTGGGGAGCAGGCAAAAACCGTTACCAAATGGAGATTGCAGAAACTGCTGTGCCTCAGGATTTGCCTGATGAATATATCATGAAGTCCAGTAGGAAGGGCTATAAACGTTACTGGACAAAAGACATAGAGAAGATGTTAAATGATATTATCAATGCTGAAGAACGGAGAGATGCAGCACAAAAAGATTGTATGAAAAGATTATTCTATGACTTCGATAAAACCAGAAAAGATTGGCAAACTGCGGTGGAATGCATTGCTGTTCTAGGTATGTTTTCTTCTGTGTAGATGTAGAATCACATTGGCAGATCTATGTAACTCTTGATTGGGACTATCTAAAAGTACTCACAGGATTATTAAGAAAAAAACAATTTTACAATTACGATGTGTTTGGTTTTTAAATAACAGGTATATATTCTGCATAGCTTTGACTCTACTTCAGCTGTAGAGTCTCAGATTCAAAAGTGTTAAGTTATATGATAGAAATTTAGAGAGACCTATGCTTGTCATTTGAGAGATCTGTACTGCAATCAAAATGATAATTCCAAATGTATAGCTTAAATAGGAAATTCTTACAGGAAATACTTGAAGGAGGAAAGTTAACTCTTATTTTTGTTTTATTTTCTAGATGTTTTGTTATGCCTTGCACACTATAGTCAGGGATGTGATGGACCATTGTGTCGCCCAGAAATCTTGTTGCCAGAGAACACCTCACCTTTTCTGGAGCTCAAAAGTTCGCGTCATCCATGCATTACAAAAACATACTTTGGAGATGATTTCATCCCTAATGATATTGTAATAGGCTTAGAGGATGAAAAAACAAACAGCAGAGCTACTTGTGTCCTTGTGACTGGTCCAAACATGGGAGGAAAATCTACGCTCATGAGACAGGTGATTAGGGACAGGCACCTTATAGTCTGGCTTTAACACCCTTCATTTTTTAATTTTATATGTATTTCCAGTGACTTTATAGTCCTTTGTGGTATTTCCAATATACCACAATTGGTATATTGTTCAGCTGCTAATATAATTTGTGCAACAGAATTGTGTTGAAGATAAGTTGGAACCAGATAGTCCCTCCCCTCCCCCCCCAAACATCTTTTTATGTAAGTATTAGTTGTCCAGATTTACTGCTCCAGATTCTGTTACTGGAGTAATGAATTTTGCTTTATTGAATTTAAGTTGCTTAACTTTTCATAAAAATCCCTGAATGCATACACATTTCCAGTCACATGCGTCATTCAGATGATGCTGTGCCTAACTTAGGAAAGAAGTACACCATTGAACTTGCCTTGTATATGTTCCATTTTCTTTTTAAAGATGCCAAAAAAATACAATGAAGTTGTTTGCTAGAATGTTGATAATATCTCCTTTTGGAGCATGTGGAATAAATTGTAAATAGACTTGTGAGACCCCAAGTATGCTATATACATTAGGAACGTTAAATGGCTAAATCCAAACCTTGATTAGATAATTGGGACTGGGATCTCCATTGCTAAGCAACACACTCATAAAGCATGACAACAGTAACTATGCCAACTTATGATGGCAATTCTGACTGTCCTGGTTGCTGTCCTTAGGCAAATGCCATGCAGTTGCAGTGTCCCGAGGTTATATTGCCATTTGCAACCCTCATCAGCTTCCTCATTGACTTGGCTTGTGTGAAGCCAACAGAGAACGTTACAGGGAAATTGTGATCACGGGATGCTGTGACTATTGTAATTTTAAGCCAGATGCCAAGCAACAGCTACAAGTACAAGGACGTAAGTGCTCCTTGTTCAGCACTGTTGTAACTTCAAATGATCGTTGAAGGGGTGGTAATTTATTTTTAGTTTCACATGCCTTTTTTAAAGCTATCTGCTGAAGATTTTCAAAATATTTAATTTTTACATCTCACTAGAGCCTGTTAGAATTTGACTTCAAATAAATAGAATAATTTAGTATTAAATTTGAACATTGGGAAAGAGTTCCCCATTGCCATCTGTTCTTCATAGTGGTATTCATAGGGCCCTTAGTGTACTTAGTTCTCAATTTATGACTGTAAAGGAGCCTGGCATTTCCATCATGGCTGTAAGTCAAGGCATCTATGTGACCTGATTTTACTGTTTTTGTAGCGGTCACTAAGAGAACAATGCAGTCATTAAGTGACTGCAGTGATCATTAATTTTTAATTGTTGTAAGCCGCTTCGAGTTCCCCTTGACCGGGGAAAAGAAGTGGGGTATAAATCTAAATAAATAAATAAATTAAGCAAATCATTGTATTTCTATGGGCATTTTTTGCTGGAAGTCAGCAGGAAAGTTGTAAATCATGGTCATGTGACCACAGAATGTTGCAACTAATCATACAGGTGAGCCGATTGCCAATCACCTGAAATCACTCATGTGACTGGGAATGTGTATGCAGGCATTGGAACTGGCTCATAAATAACTTCTGGGAGGCCCATTTCAATTTCAGATGGTTGCTAAGTGACTGGTCTTTAAGTAAGGACTGTCTGCAACAAAAGAAAGGATGGTTCTCTTCTGTACAGTTTAAATGTCTTGGCAATTGCCTAGACAAGTCCCTGCAGTTTTTCAGACACCAGTTTGCCGTTGTCCCCTTCATAAGGCCGAAAAAGAGTTGTGGCCCATGGGTGCTTTTTTTTCTTTAAGAGGCAACTGAAGTTTGTGGTTTTTCTTTGAAGACATTTTGCTTCTCATCCAAGAAGCTTCTTAAGCTTTGAAGAAACTTCTTGAATGAGCTAAACTGAAGAAGCTTCTTGGATGAGAAGTGAAGCGTCTTCAAAGAAAAACCAGAAAGTCCAGTTGCCTCTTGGAAACAAAAATCACCTTTGGGACAACCATGACCTGGATGACTGAGAATCTCCATAGACATGATTGGTCCATGGTCACCCAGCTGGGTTTGTGCCTAAGGCAGGACTACAACTCATGTTTTCCCAGTTTCTAGCCTGGTACCTTTACCACTACGCCAGATTGGCACTCTGATCTCAGTGGAATAACTTGAACTTTAGTGGCAATATAGATGGAGGAGCAGATGAAGAGAAATTTATCTGGTTGCAGAACAAGTTAATAAAAATAGTTATTTGCTTTTGCCTTTGTTGCTTTGCAGGCTGGTCTCTTGGTAATAATGGCTCAGTTGGGATGCTTTGTACCTGCTGAATCTTGCAGGCTTACTCCTGTTGATAGAGTGTTCACTAGACTAGGAGCTTCAGATAGAATTATGTCAGGTGGGTTTCACACGTTTTTGTAAATGCTAAAAGACTAATTGCCTTCTCAACACAATATGTAATGATCAAATTGAAGGGTTTCTTTCTAAACTACCTCCAAGTTCAGTCTGAGCTAAAAATTCTCATGCCAAACCTAGAAAGTACAGATCAATTCCAATTCCTTTATTAATGACTAGAAAATAACAGAGTTTAAATACACAGCATGTCTTGCAGTTCAAAGTATATTGTTTTAAGATACCATTATTTTCTGGTTGAACATTCAGAGCATTCCTATAAATTGATAAAATATCAGCATTATAGTGAAGAGAAGCATGAAAAACCTGCAAAGTTGAATGTTGCCTTAAACCAAGGCTTGAATTAAAGAAGAAAATTAGAAACTCTTACAGGTACTCCTCGAATTACCAATAAAATAGAGCCTACCTTTGTAACTTGAGGAATTATTTAATATTTACCCTGATTTATCCAATGCATTCACTAATCGAATGCTCAGGTCATTAAGTGCACATGAGATCTCAGGGTTGGGAAGACCATGGGGGAGGGGGGGCTAGTGCCCTACCGGGTCTCAACAGGCACTGGGGCTGTGGAGATTAACTTATCTTTTGAAGATCTCGATGATCAAGCGAGCTGTGTCCTCCAGCCTCTCTGTAGTGCTTTCTTTGCCTGCGTCCCTGCAGGCTCCAGGGTTTTTATTTCCCCCAAAAAAAGACTTGACGTGAAGAGCAGAGGCTGGGAGCTTTGCGCATGCCCCTCCCAGCCTCCGTTCTTGGGAGCAATAGCTTTTTGCAAAGAAAACCGGAGCCTGCAGAAATGCAGGCTCTTGCCCCTACAGGCTCTGGCAAGACTTTGCTCAAGGCTTTTGCTACCAAGAATGGAGGGTGCCTGGCCTCTGTTCTTGGCAGCAAAGGCTTTTTGCAAAGACAGCTGGAGCCTGCAGGGATGCAATTTCCTGCCCCAGCAGCCTTTGACAAGGAAATGGCAAACAGACAGAAGGCCTCACCAAAGCCTCCTGTCCGTTTGCAAAGCCTTTTGGCACGGATCTCGTTCAGGCCTCCATTTGCAGAGAATGGAGATCTGAAGTAATGCAAGATCATGTGAGATCAATATATAATTCTCTGCAAATGCCCAGAGGCCCTGAAGCATGGAAGCAGGAAAAGAAACAGTGGCAGAGAGGCTGGAGTGGAGATAGCTGACTAGATCAGGGGTGTCAAACTCAAGGCCAGGGACCAGATATAGTCCATGGGGTGCTTAGATCTGGCCCGCAATCTCTCCCAGTGAAAACGGAGCTTACGAAGGCCATGGGCGGCCATCTGGAGTTCCATTTTCAGTAGCAGAGGGTTGCAAGAGGCTGTTGCAGCTGAAAATGGAGCGCGGGAGCCCATTTTCGCTGGCAGAGCACTCAGACCATCACAGGTACCCCTGACCTGAGCGACGGTGAGTTGGCACGCCCCCTCCTTCCCCCCAAGTCAAACAACCCTGATGTGGCCCTTAATGAAATCGAGTTTGACACCCCTGCGCTAGATCTTTGCAAGGTAAATGAGTCTCCAAAGGCCCAGTGCTTGTGGAGATCCCATGGGGATGGGGGAGGCAGGTCAAATATTGCAGTGCCTCTGCGGTTGTTCATAAGAGTGAATGACTGCCATGGTGCTGCAACATTCGTAACCATGGGACTGTTATAAGTACTTGGGGGTGATGTAACTTCAAATGGTCACTAAGTGAACTGTCATACCTCGAGGATTATCTGTATGGTATTCTCTGTATTTGTTGGAGTGTAACTCTTCTAATCTTGTGCAGCTTGTAGATCTTTCCCTATGGGGCTGGTCTAGCCAACCATGGAAATAAATCAAGCTGAAATAGCGTTTTATGACTTGTTGCTACTGCAGTAAACAGAAAATGTAGTTGTGTATTACACAGTATGTGCAACCAGTAATTGGGAAATGTTCAGATTTGTTGCAGTTGATATTCCTGCCTCAGACTACTTTTTGTTAATATCTTAATGTTTTCCATTAGGAGAGAGTACATTCTTTGTTGAGCTTAGTGAAACTTCAAGTATACTGCAGCATGCAACAGAGCATTCCCTTGTTCTTATGGATGAGCTAGGTATGTATCATTAATTGGTTAACAGTGTCATAATTGGATTTAAAGGCTTCCAGAAATTCCCTGTTTCAAAATTAGATTTGTGTTGTCCATATATTTGCCGACTTCAGTCTGGCTTGGAAAGGCAAATTAATGTGTAATATGATAAGCATTTTCTTTAAATGAAGGTCTTTTTGCTACTACCTGGGCAATAGTCATGCAAACATCTAAGAATAATTGCAGGATATATCAGACACAGAATCCAGTTTAAATTAGACAATAAATGCTTGCAGTGCTTAATGGTGGATTTTTCTTGCCCAGCCATATCTAAAAGACCAGTATTTCCAAGTATATATAGTTATGGGTAAATAAAATGTTACTAATATTATAGAGTAAATTCATCAAAATTGAGATGATTAGCAAGGACAGGGAATGAGAAAATTAAGACACAAAGCCATATACAGAGTTGCGAAATCAGAAACACCTTCATGTGCATGTAAGGTCAAGCATACAAAGCCAAAGGCAAGATCATTAGAACAATGTGACTGCCCAGTTTGTGTTTAAACATTTTAATGAAGGCCTTGCCTGCTTATTTTGCCTTTTACTTGGATAAACCAAATATTTTGGAACACAGTGTATATCATTTTTATTTAAGATAACTGAGGTGATTAACAGGCTGGAAGTAAGTTCTATACAAACTAAAAAGCATAGTTAATGGTTCTGAAATTATCTGATCTGAATACTGACAGTCAAAGCCTTAATTGGCAAGTAGGACCACCATCATTGGCTAGACTCTCATGAACCAATAGTTTTATTTAATAGTTCAAAAATATTTAGAACAGACATTCAGAAAAAACAGTATTTCCTTATCCTAAACCTCCAGTTTGTATACTTCCAACTTCTGTTTACAAGGTGGGACTTGCAAGTAGGGCAAAAGGATAAAAATATCAAAGTAAAAAATAGTTTAGGACCATTCTTGATTCCATATGTAGAAACAAACCTTTTCCTATAGAACCTTTGATTTGTATCTTTTTCATGACTGACTTTTATTATAGTTGTTTTAGAATAAGTTTTTCTAAATAATTTTAATTTAGGCAATACTTGAATAAACCTAGAATTAAATTTTAAGATTATTATTTGTTCACAATGTGAAGTCACCCTGCCAGTTCTTTAGCCGTTTTTGGCTTCATACACATCTGGTTCTTAAGAACCTAGAATGACATAATGTATTGGCATAGTATATCTGCAGATCCAAACAGTGTCCCAAATGCCAGCCAAGATGTTTTGATATGGCACAGTCTGCCTCTTAACCATGTCCACCACAGTCAGTTTATTATTTATTATGGTTAATTGCACAGTCAGCCAGATTTTTAGATTGGATCAACATATTTATCTACCTGTTGAGTCCTTCCCAAGGACGTGGGTTAGGTAGATCTTGTTGCTAATAATATTAAAGGTCTTGATAGTCTTTGGTGACTAACAAGCATTCGTTTAGAAATTAATAGCAACACTGGAAAAAGTGACATGACTGTTTTTCACATGACCATTTCAGCATGCCCATGTGATCAAAATTTGTATGCTTGGCAGCTGGCATGTATTTATTATGGTTCAGGTGTCCTAGGGTTATGTGATCACTTTTTGCAACCTTCTGACAAAGTTGATGAGGAAGTCAGGTTCACATAATAACTCAACAACTGCAATGATTCACTGAACAACTGTGACAAGAAAAGTTGTAAAATGTCCAGGACTGATATTATCAAACTGTAAAATAGCCAGGTACTTACAGGCTTTGTACATGCAGTAGGTATATGGGTTGGCTTCATGGAAATTGACAAAGGAGGGTTCTTAAATCCAAATTGGGATACAGGGAGACCTTGACTTAAGGTTAAGGTTTAGTCAAGGTCTAGCTACTTACGATCTGTCCTCAAAGTAACAATTGCTGCACCATTTTTTGTCATTTTCTGGCCCAAAAGACCCACCCATTGGATAAGCTGGATTTAAACTTAACCACCATCATTCAATTAATGATTGTAGTGACTCACTTAAGGACTATTGGTTATAAAATAAAGTTCTGTCATGTGATGACTTGACTTACGACTGCAATGACTTATGACCAAAATTCTAGGCTCAGTTGTGGTTGTCAAGTTGCAATAGTTATCTGTTGCAATAGGTTTGCTACAGTTTTCTCTCTCAATTTTCCAGGGAGAGGAACAGCGACTTTTGATGGAACTGCTATTGCTAGTGCGGTTGTCAAAGAACTTTCAGAGAATATTAAGTGTTGTACAATGTTTTCGACACATTATCATTCTTTAGTAGAAGATTATTCTCACAGTCTCTCTGTACGATTGGGACACATGGTATGTAATATTCTATGCTTGTAATGGTATCTTCTAATATTATTAGACATATTAAATGTTAACGTTCTTTATTAAAACTGATTACTGCTAAATGAAAACCATCCATGTTTCCAAAAATAAATTAACAAGAACTAAAATTAGCAAGAAAATGTAAAATTGTTTTCCCTTCATTTCCTAAATTTGGTGAATTTCTGGTTTTTATCCTTAATGTGTACCAAATGCAGTGCAAATTCAATGTTTAAACATTTTTTAATTTTAATTTTTTTAATGTTTGTGCAGAAATAGGACCTAAAATATGAACTGTTCTCCACATAAGTCCTAAAACTAAATAAAAAGAACCCAGTTAAATGAGTTAAAATCTTTATACTTATTCATTTATTTATTAAGGAAAGTGATCCAAAGCAACATGTTTCTGTATGGCAGAAGTATGTAAACCTGTAGGAATATCAGTTCATTTGAAGGATAAATTAAGAGCCAGGTGTTTTGAGGTGCTGCGTCAAGTACCTCCCAAAAAATCAGCTGTTGATGCTCACCAGGCTGGAAAAGGATACAAAAGTATTTCTAAAGAGTTTGGACTCTATCAGTCCACTCTTAGGCAGATCATGTATAAATAAAGGCAGTTCAACAGTGTTATCCACCCAAGAGAGGTCAACCAAGATCACATGAGCAAGGCATATATCATTCTAGGACTCCTCCAAGAAGCCCAGGTAACCTCTATGGAACTAACAGCTGCTCTTGCTTCAGCAGATGTCAGTATCCATGAGATTATGAGCCCAAGAACACTGAACAATGCTGTGCCTGGCAAGGTTGCAAAGAGAAAGCCGCTACTCCAGAAAGAGCATTGTTGTCCATTTACTGTTTGTGAAAGACTCCATGGATAAAGCACTGTTGGAAAAATGGTCTGTGAATGAGAGAGACGAAAATAGAAATAGCACTTTATATACTGCTTCAGTACTTTACAGCTCTAAGTGGTTTTACAGAGTCAGCATATTGCCCCCAACAATCTAGGTCCTCCTTTGACCGACCTTGGAAGGATGGAAGGATGAGTCGACCTCGAATCAGTGAGAATTGAACTGCCAAATGGCAATTAGCAGAAGTAGCCTGCAGTGCTGTAGCTGTATTCTAACCACTGTGCCACCATGGCTCTTGTGACTTGAATAAAAAGTGTTTTTTATGCATTCCAGTAGGAGAACCTTATCCTGTCTATGGAATGTAGTGGGAACATCATGGTCTGGGCCTGCTTTGCTGCCAGAATGGCTTGTCGTCATTGGTTGAATTGTAATTTTTGAATTGTACCAGCAAATTCTGCAGGAAAATATCAAGGTTCCTGTCATGAACTGAACAGAGACTCTGTGTCATGCAATGAGACCTAAACCATAAGATGTACAAAGAATGGTTAAAGCAGATTTTGGAATGGCTTAACATCCTGACTTTATTCCTATAGAAATGCTGTGGAAGGACCTGAAACACAAGACGCCCACTAACCTCCCTGAATTGAAGCTGTTCTGTAAGGAGGATTGGGCTAAAATTTCTCCAAGCTGATGTGCAAGACTGATCAGAATTTCATTATAGTTATAGCTGCCCAAAGCAGGAACACCAGTTACTGAAAGCAAAGGTTCACACATATTCTTGCACACACAAATACGTATCTATGGAGATTCTAAATCACCCAGGTCATGGTTGCATCTTGGATAAGAAGTGAAACATCTTCAAGGAAAAACAAAGTCCAGTTGCCTTTTGAATGAACACTTTTGGGACAGAAATATGTAGCTTTGGATCATTTTCCTCAATAAATAAATGAACAATGTTTTTGACATTTGTTTAATTAAACAAGATCCAATCTAATTCTAGGGCTTGTGTACAGAACATGTTTTAGACATATTTATGCAGAAATATTGAAAATTCAAAATTATTCACAAACTTTTAAGCACCACTGTGAAATGTACTTATTTAAAAGGGTGCAAAATACATTCTGTTCACTATTCAGTGATAATATATATTCCAATTTTGAAATGATCCCATATCAAGCTTGAAACACTTCTAAGGACAAAGTGACTTTTCAGTTATTCGTTTCTTTTTTTTTCATTCTTGAAATATGTATAGTTTGTCATTATGGGCTGTAATGATTTATATTTATCATGAGAAATGAAATGCCTATGTTGAGGGTCAATTGAGAATTGAAATATTTCTATATAGGGTAACCTCGGCAATTGCTGGATGTGTGGATATCAGTTCCTAGAACTCCCCAGCCATTGTGATTATCATCAGACATTTCTAATTTTGATTGCTTAAATTCTGCATGTTTGGAATTTATTTTTTAAAAAATATTGGGTCACCTATCTTAAGCAACTATGTTACTATAGTAGTGGAGGTGTTTTTTAAAAAAATCTAAATTGCTAATTTCTTGTTCTTTCCAGGCTTGTATGGTAGAAAATGAATGTGAAGATCCTAGTCAAGAAACAATCACATTCCTTTATAAATTTGTTAATGGGGCTTGCCCTAAAAGTTATGGATTTAATGCTGCAAGGCTTGCTGACATTCCAGAAGAAGTGATTCAGAAAGGCCACAGAAAGGCAAAAGAGTTTGAAAAGGCTGTTCTTTCAATGAAAGTATTTAGGTAAGCTCGTCACTTTTCAGTTATTTAGCTATACTTTTGTATAGAAAAGTAGTCACAAATATTCCTTAAAGTACCTATGCAACCCGAGGGAAGGCTTAAAACAAATGGGAGAGGTATTGACAGAGATGTAAGGGGAGGTAACCCTAGGTTCTAAATTTCACTGAACTACAACCTGCAGTATCTCCAACCATTGGCTAAAATTACAGAGAGTTGTAACTCATAGTTTTTAAAATACTGCTTTGGACCTGAAGTGCAGTGTCAAAGCTGTGTTAAGGTTCCAATGGGATCAATGGAAAAATGCATCATCTGGATTGGTAAATCCAAATCTACACATTTACTGCATATTAAAATGGGTTGAGGATTGAGTAGTGCTGGAATAATTGCTTGTTTGCTTTTGCAGGAATCTTTGTTGGATAGCTGAAGGAGCATTAGCAGCCAGAGACTATCTTGACAAACTAACTTTGCTTCATGTTTGAGACCTTGTATAGATTTTCCAGCAGTTTTCAAAGGCAGTATGTAGACAACACAATGATCTAATAAACTTTATTTTTTAAAAATGACCATTTTCCATTGTCTTTCCTAGGAAATTAAACCCTTTTAATTCTTAGCTACCCTCTACATAATGATTATTGAATACTCCACAATATATTAAGTCTAGATGTTATGGTACATGCATACACTTTCAGGCTGTTGATTACCCACTGTCACCAATACACATAAATGGAAAAAAGCTATGAAACTGTATAGGGCGTCTATATACTTTTTCTCATCTTCATTGGAGCAGGAAATTACAATTGTCAGCAGTTCATAAGAGTAATGTCTAGACTGTTCAATAAAACTGTGAACAGAGTAAAATACAGGATTGTTTTACGGAGATTCTTACAGTGTACTTTAAAACACAGTAAAACCTCCTCTTGCAAACTATCACCTGTGTACTTTGTTTTATAGTGCATTATCTCCCAAAAAGTCTCATTAAAACATTGTTTTGTGAGGTGATGTAAATCATGAGGATTGGAAAAAAGGGAAGGGGAGATTCTAACTGCAAAGGATACCAGAAAAATTGCTGGATATAATTTAAGATTAGTGTTCTCTTTCATAGAAAGAACATACATACTGGGACATGAGTACAGTTACAGCAAGTCTAGGTGTGCTAACAAAACAGGACACATTCAAGTACAATAAAGATTTGCTTGAAATTAAAAACTACATGAGATTAAAGCATTAAAATCATCTCAATCTGAATAAATGTTAAAAAACCAAAATAAATGCGGAAGTGCTAGCTCACATTTTTACCATATTACAAAAAGCAATTGGTACCCATGTCCATAAAGGCAGCAACAAAGACTGCTGCTCGTCTATAGAATAGGACTACTGCAAATGGGACTGCGTTTCAATGCTACTTGTAGAAACACCAGTCTTTTGGAAGTTGCCATCTGTACAAATACGCGGCTTACTTTCTTCACACCTGTCCCTTAGTCTTTACACAGTAATGCTGAAACGCCCAGTTCTGTTATCCTGAGTCAACATATTGCCACTTTCTTTTTGGTAGGTTGAGCTCCATAGTGTCACCATTTATTATCCATTTTAAAGTCTCTGCAGAAATGGGCAAGTATAACTTCCTCCAAAAAAAAAAAAATAACAGTTACAATAGAATGGCAGGACTTTTTTTTCCTCAAAAGTAACTCAGTTGTGCTGCAGTGTATTAGATTCTATAGGAGGAGCAGAGTCATATAGTGTATCTGTATCATGTGTCGGTTCTCCAGCTAGTGTACAGGGATTGGACAGTGTTCCAGCACCACAGTCGCAAAAAAACCTGAAAGAGAGAAATCTTTTAAATATTTATTGAAAAAGTTCAATTTAAATTTAACAGTTTTTCAGTCAAAAGGTTATGCAACATACCTATCGTGTCTAATAAATTCGACATCATGTCCTTGATGGCACTTCTTAATACAATTTACACATATAGCATTACGGTCCGTGGTATTACATGTATGACATCTACAACAAAAAATAAAGGAAAGAAATAATTAGGCTTTCCATGCAAAATCCAAATCTACAGGACAGAAGGATATATCATGTTTAGTTGCTTACCTGTAGAAATCATGCATCGGATAGCTGGTGTAACTTGATATTTTATATAGACACTGGCCTCTACTAACAGCTTTTTCAATGGCGTCTTGATTGTTCATTATTTTATTATCTATATTAAATGGCAGATTTCACAATATTAGTTTACTATATTGATGTTTGATAACACAAATAATCAGAACTGGAAACCTTCAAGTATTCTACTTCTTAAAATATCCCTTCAGATTTTAATGATAATTTCAAAGGAATTTATTACCGTATATACTCGAGTATAAGCCGACCCGAATATAACCCGAGGTACCTAACTTTACCTACGAAAACTGGAAAAATTTATTGACTCGAGTATAAGCCGAGGGTGAGATACCAGAACATTTCAAATCATCCTGTTTCACCTATAGAACATTTATAAAATTGATGGGAAATACAGATTTTTTTTTCTTTTGAAAACTTTTTTTTTATTTTTTTAGTAACAAAGAAAAAATTAAAGCATTATCGCAATTTCGAGCTTTGCACTGCAAGGAGTTTCAAGTCAATATATATTCAATGATCAGAACATTTCAATATTACATCCAAATTAATAGTATTCCTTTTACTATAACCATCTCATTTTCATATTCAGATCTTAACCTTCATATTTCTAA